>PVJC01006920.1:0-53214 GCA_004026665.1 Murina feae | reverse complement strand
AGAGATCAACATAGAGGGGGTGCCTGCTCCAAGCCTCCACGGTGTGCCTGGGGGCAGGTCCCCAGCAGGTAGACACACACAGGAGGACTGCTCCGAGCCTCAGATGCAGCTGGGGGTAGGTGCCCAGTGGCCACACACACACACACACACACACACACATAGAAGGCGCCTGGCAGACTGGGGCCATCATAGGACATCCACTGAGGTGTCCCAGACTGTGAGAGGGCACAGGCCGGGCTGAGGGACTCCCTCCACCCCGAGTGCACAAATTTTTGTGCACTGGGCCCCTAGTTCTATAATAAAAAAACTAACTAAATCCACATGTTAAATTAGCCTATGACATTACTGTTAGACCTGTCTTCTGACACCAGCTTTGTAAAAGGTAGGTGCTATACAGACTTTATCAGAAGAGACTCTTTAGCCTTTTACACTCCAATATGAAGTAATTAAATATAATATTTTGCCTTGTTCTTGGAATATGACAAAAGTACATGGAGAAGATTTAAGCTGACTTTGAAATACGTTCCTGCTGAAAATCTCTGGCTTTTTATGCAAAATTTACGTGCTACCTGAGTTCTCTTGAGGCGTGAATGTACCAAGTAAATGTGGCATATGTTTGTATTTTCTTGCCAATTCTAAATTCATTCATTCAAATCACTCATTGTAGGCCAAATTCTTATCCGACTCCACAGAGCCACTGACTTTCCTGGACGTGAATAGCAGCTTTGTGCGCGGAAAAGAGAAGTCAATAGCAGGTCTGTGTACAGAAGACCTATGCAACTGGCGGGAAGGATGAGGGTCTGACCACAGGGTTCCTTGAGTGTGGTAAAAGCTAGTTTAGAATGACCTACACGGTGAAGCTTTCAACACCTTCACTTGAGTGTCAATTCTGAAACTTGACAATTTGAGTAACTGGATTTTTATATGGCCATCTTATATACCACTCTTCTTGCAATGTGCTTGAGAATAATTCTTTTGTGGAATATGTTTGAATTAGAATGTATTTATTTACCATAATTAACCCCAGATTTCATTCAGAACCTGAAAGCATATTCATAGCAAAATAATTAAAGCACCATTTATTAAACTCGCCAACGTGTCAATCACTATATTGGAGTGTCTAGCATACTACTTTGATCCCTCCTCACAGACCTATGAAGTAGGTATTATTATTATTACTGGTTTAACACATACAGAAACGGAATTAGAGCTATGCACTTTAACTTAAATAAAAAATAATTGGAAGCCTTATCTCTCTGATTCCTTCAATTGTAATTTTAATCATTATGTTACACAGCTTCCCTTTGGATGAAAACACCTAAACATTCTAATTTTATTAACCTTAATCTAATTTTCTAGTCAAAGTCTGTTTCACTCCATATATGGCATTTCTCAATCCTATACAGTATTTCTAATATGCCAGTTTAATTTCATAATGTATGTTAATAGATATTCAACTTTGCATACTATTTTTAATTGGCTACATTTGTATTTCCAAACAAAAATTAAGCAGTTTTGTCAAACTCCTAATAACATTTTGAACACTGCTCCCCCTCAACACGCAAGGCATAAATACAAAATTTGTTAAACATGTGTCTAATTTTTAAAAAACATCATATCATGCCCCAGAGGAAATACAAATAATCTTTTAAGCCCCACAGGCGTGGCTCAGTGGTTGAGCTTTGACCTATGAACTAGGAGGTCACAGTTTGATTCTGGTCAGGGCACATGCCCAGGTTGCTGGCTCGATCCCCAGTTTGGGGTGTAAAGGAAGCAGCTGATCAAAGATTCTTTCTCATCATTGATGTTTCTATCTCTCCCTTCCTCTCTGAAATCAATCAAAATAAAAAAAATATTCTAATAGTCAAATTCAACATTGTTTCTAACTTCTTCAAAATGTTTCGACTATCAAACAGTTCTTTTCCTCTACTTCTGAAGGCCCACAGTCTGCTGTTCATTCTTATCTCAGGCATTGCCTGTTTTGACCTTAAATCCTCTAAAATGTATTCAGCAGCCATAAAAATTATCTACTTTTCTGTCTCTTATGGATATAATATTAACATTCTGTATTAAAGAGATTTCAGTGGCTTCTACCCTGCTTGCAGAAAAGAATTTAGAACTCCTTTGGATGATTCAGAAACTTATTTATCATCACTCTCCCCTCCACTTAGTGACACAACCATGATTTAACTCCTTGCTTACCCAGGCCATGGCCTCCTTTTCTCACTTCCCTGCCTCTTTCAAGACAACTTCAAGCTTTAAAATATGGTTTAGGTTTACTTCCTTCAGAACTGCAACTTCTCAAGGGATATTTGCGTGGAATAACTGACTCTTCTTAAATTCACAATTCCTAAACTTACACGGAGGCAGGTACTTTCACATTTCCATCCCTTGGCAGGGAAGTTTCAATCACATATTTCCAATAATCTGTTTTCCACCTAAATAACTCAGTATCTCAAACCTAACATGTATAAATGTGAACTCAGAATTCTGTTACCCAAACCAGCTGTTGCTCTTCGCTTACTTTCATTTTCTTCTTTAGAGTGGCATCAACATTATCTGTCACACGGTGAAGCAAAAATCACTACATTTGATCTTAAACAAGTCTCTTAACCTCTATGAACTTTAACTTTTCCTATCTCAAAATGAGAGTTGTAGACTAAAGAGCATTTAAGATATAATGCCAGGTTTGAATTCTATAGGCCTGTAAATGGCAAATATAAGAAAACACAACAGGTCTTACCTTTAGTCTTTAATCATTCTAAAACTATTATCATCCTATCTTTCTTTAAATAATCCACATTTAAAAAATCTGTATTTACAGTAAGATACATTAAGAATTTCTGTTATTTTCCAACACTGAAATGGGCTACATGGCCTAAGTCCATCCCTATGGAGAGGGGTATGTTTTTTCCTAGGCACTATGCCACCACCAAATGGACAGTGATAAATTTTACTAGGAAAAGCAAGTCTGCAAATTAATCTCTAGTGGGGTAAAAATAACAAAGATGGTTTTTAAAAATACATACACCTAATATGGAATTTGACTTATAACATCAATGATGAGAGAGAATCATTGACTGGCTGCCTCCTGCACACCACACACAGGGGATTAAGCTCAAAATCCAGGCATGTGCCCTGACCAAGAATTGAACCGTGACCTTTGGGTTCACAGGTTGATGCTCAACCCACTGGGCAACACTGGCTGGGCAGCCCAGTCCACATTTTGAGAAGCTCTGCTGGGGAGCCATTATCTAGCAATATCCTTTCTTTATAAGTCAGAAAATGTTTTTTACCCATAAACTTCCATAAGATACCATAAATTTTTCTATGGTAAAACTCAATATTATCTGTATTCCACAATATTATCAAAGCTTTAATTAGGATGTATGCGTGTATCCATTTTCCCCCACCAGATTGAGTTCCCAGAGGGTGAAAATGTGCCCTTTTCAGGTTTGCATTCAATGTTTTATACATAAAAGATACTCAGTAAGTCTTAGTTTAATTGAATTGACTTTTCTCTCTTGTCATTCCACTGAAGAATGAGGCATTAAAGGTTTTGGCAAAACATGACCAACTTCTTTGGGACAATTTTCTCCTATTTTATCGGTACTTATCATGCTCTTAGGTGATTATAATATTAGAAAACAGGTACTGAAATATGGGCTAGTATAGAGGGTTGCTTAGAATGAGACAAAGGATGAGAAAAAAGTAATTGAAAATAAAATGAAGAAAAGAGTAGATAGAAGTCTAGCGCCACAAGTCAGCAAATTTGAATCTTTTTCATCTTATAGCACACACAAACTAACTACTAAAATACCAAAAGATTTTTTTTCAGTGGGACAAAAACTAGGTATAATTTTGATTCATTCACAAGGAATGGCTATTATTGTGTTGGCTATATTAATTTTTTTTATTTGACAATCTAAGGGGAAAGAGGTCAGTGCCTGTGACTAAATAGTCAGGTCCTGAATGTTTTAAAAAATTTTGTGTCATACAGGTTGAAAATCGCTGCCATAAGAAAAGGAAAGTTGAAAATTTTCTCATAGATTTAACACAATATTAAGGAATCATCTTGTACAACTGAATATTATGGAGTTGCGGTAATGAGGTAGAAGTGTCTGTATAGTGAAGATTATAACTGATTTCCAAACTTTTTTTTTCTATACCAAAGGTTCTTATTTTTTTTTGAGAGGGAGTTTCCATGATAAATCTAGAGGTCTTTCAAATCTTAACATGTTTCTCCAACAAATACAAACTCTAAGTCTAGCCATTCTTCCTCCAGACAAGAAAGCATATAACAATGCAAATTATAAGAGTAATTAAATTTAAAAAATACTATATATATATATATATATATATATATATATATATATATAACATATATATGTTACATATATGCATATATATTACATATATATAAAAATTACATAAAGCTTTTACAATTAAAAAAATGCTAATAGTTCAAACTACTTAGTCTACACCAGAAAACTTATGTAAATGCACTTGCAAAGTCCAACCCCACAGCTGAGTCTATGTTTAACTAACTTATAAGGTCTAAGGTCCTTATCACAAGCCCATGATAACTATTCAGCCTACTTTTTCTCTCTAACCATATAGACCAGGTATTTGAACTTAAAAACAGGAGTTGCACCTAATTTTATTCTAAATGGGATTTGTGCCATTCCCAGTGGTTTTATTGTATTAATATAGCTATGATTTCTGGTTATACTGATCTTTCCATTTTTTCACTATTGCTACTTGTGTAAAATTTACTGTGATGACTTTTTTTCCTGTAGAGGTACATAAATGAGGCACTTCACTCACTAAGGAAATCTCATCATAATTACAGGGATCATGTAAAAATCCCTTTATCCACCATGAAAATCTGTAGCTATTTGAATGCTGCAAATACTTAACTATGCAAAATTAGATGAAGGAACTGTTTCTTTTCTAAATTATAAAATAAAAATTTGAAGGCATATATGTTCCTCAAAAATAATAAAACATACCTTGAAGAGAAATATTTAAAGAAACTCAATACCTATGGCTAGTTCATATATTAAACTAAAAACATCTCAATTACAAATAATCCATTTCTTGTGGATAGTAACTTTTGCTTTTTTCATTATGTCTGAATAAACTAGCATGTAAAGAACAAATAAAAGAATGTAGAAAGAAAAAAATACTGAACAACATGTAGTTTGTTTCAGTTTTTAAATAAATCTGTTTTATTTATCTTAGTGTTGATTGTATTGCCATATATAAGTTAATTAACATGGTTCTAAACCGATAAATAACTTGATCTTTGTTTTGGACTAGACAATAGATAAATACTGATATTAGTTGGTCAATATCACAATTGAAACTACTAAAAGATTATGATAGCAAAGTGACCTGGACTGAAAATGGCATTCCAATTACACACACAGAATCATTAAGAATGGGATGCAAATGAGTGGGTGTGAGGTTTGATGATGAGAAAGAAGCAAAGTGGCAAGGGCTCTAAATAAAGGTCGTCTTTGAACATTTTTTTCTAAAATAGTTTTAGCTATTTTACCAACCACCAGGGCCACGTCATAACTTTCCTGAGCCCTATGCATTTTTATCTTCATAAACTCCTTCTCTCCATAAATACAAACAAATCATACATACATACATACATACATAAAAGAGAATAAAATATTTTAAAATACATGTTATGACTCAACTGGTTTAACATACGTATATTTTCTTCAATCTCAAAGTTCACGTTTCCTATTCTGATTTTAAAGGAAATCAAAACATTCTCAATGGCCCTGAAAGGACTGGGGATGCCTGGCACTGTATCAGCAGTGCCTAACGGGTCAGATGGCTCTGTCTACAATAGATTTTCGCCCTATCTTTTCTTTCTCCTGATTATTCTAAGAACATTTGGCAGTATAACATCTTTGCAACGCTTGATTTAACACAAGCATTATTGCATTGATTCTCACTGAATCTTTTGTACATGTTATATTTATCTACTTCTATACCTTCAACTAGCTGACTAATGATTTTGTAAGATTGTATCATGAATAGTCAAAAATACAAGCAACACACATGTACCCAGGCTGCTTCTCTTCTTCTGAAAGTTATACTGTTTGTTATAACAACACCTGAAAATGTAGTGACTTTTGTGCTTTGTGATGAGACAAGGCATTCAAAAATAGTCAAATTGAGAATCTGTCTTGGGTACAAAGTGGCAGAACTATAAAAAAATTATTAAAAAATTTACATTTAAAGTTTTTCCCCCATTATTTTCTTGGGCTATGAAATCTCAGACACTTAGTATACACTTATATGATCATATTACTATTTCACTATACTATTTGATGACCAGTTTCTCTATAGCATGGTAGTTCTATCACAAAGTTATTAATATATTTTTGATTTTAGAATAATTAGGAAGATCACTAGCTTCAAAAGAATTCTGAAGGCGGCATTGAACTGCAAGAAAGGAGGCCCAAATCAGCCAAACAAGTTAACCAAATGCACCCTGGGAATCAAAGGGGTGATGAATATTTCCACTAGATTTTCTTCATATTCAGTGACAATTAAAGCTAAACTAGTGGAATAAATGTTTTATCATACACACAATCAAAATGACCTTTGCTTTCAAATTCACTAAACTTAAAAATTATCCACAAAGTTTAGTTTAATATCTTATTTTCCTCACATGTAACAGCTTTAACAAATGAAAATCAATTATTTTTAAAAGTGATATTATTTTTAGCTAATAGGAAAAATGGTGTGTGCTTTTATTTTTCATTGTAACTCAAGCTTTATAACTGCATTTTTTAAAAAAAATATTTTTATTGACTTCAGAGAGGGAGAGAGAAATAGAAACATAAATGATGAGAGGGAATCATTAATCTCCTGCCTCCAGCACAGCCCACCCCAGAAATCAAGCCCACAACCCAGGCATATGCCACCATGGGAATTGAACTGTGACCTCTGGTTTCATAGGTCGATAAGCAACCACTGAGCCATGCCTGCTGGGTGATATCTACATTTTTCATTAAATTAATATCTCTGAGCATTTGATTCCAGAGCCAAGAATTAACTGCAATGCCATTGCTGTCAACAACAACAAACACCCACTTGTTTAAATGTTAATGAACCTTTATTATAAAATACCAAATAGTCTATATGTCTGCCAGCTAAGGAAATCATTCTCACCTACATCTTTTGTGAATTCTTTGCATACTAGTGTACTCTAATTTCCATGTAATACTTGTTTATAAATCAAGTAAACCCTTATTTCTGATTTAGATTAGATCATTGAGTTTTCTTTGGTACAAAGGATAATCAAGAACCTACTGGTAAAGGATTACTCCCACTGTGGAAAGGCTATATAAAGCACATTTAGATGAATTTTATCTAAAGATTCATGAAGTAAGTTTGAAAAGGTACATGACACCAATCAGAAAGAATATATGCACCCCTATGTTTACACCAGCACCACTTACAATATCTAACATCTGGAAACAGCCCAAGTGTCCATTAGTAAATGAGTGTACAAAAAAGATGTGGCACATTTACAT
This sequence comes from Murina feae, assembly GCA_004026665.1. Lineage (NCBI taxonomy): Eukaryota > Metazoa > Chordata > Mammalia > Chiroptera > Vespertilionidae > Murina > Murina feae. The sequence continues at coordinate 45,649 of PVJC01006920.1, read as the reverse complement.
CATAGAATACCATGCAGCTATAAAAAAGAAGGATCTCTTATCCTTCGATACAGCATAGAGGGACCTGGAGGGTATTATATAAAGTGAAATAAGCCCTGAAATGAAAGGGAACGGGAAGAGGACATGATAGGTTGCACCAGTAGCTAAAGGCCTGTGGGGTAGAAGAGAAATTTGAAATATTACAAGTACCAACATAGGAGAAAACTGAACTAAAAGCTAAAGTTGTAGAAGGGAGATAAAATGAAGGAATGATCCCAAGATATCCAGATGCTAAGATCATCCTGAAGAGACACAAGGTGAGTCCAAGGACTCAGCTGAATCTAAACATATGCTCCAGGCAGCTATGTTAAAACTGAACCGAAGGGAAACGATTAACTCTACAAGTATAAATAACGAGAAAATGCTTGGAAATGGCAGACCACGTGTAAAACAAACTCCCTGAAATCCTATAGCAATACTATTTTTCAACTCAAACCACTAGGGGCCAAAATAAAAGAGGAAAAAAGAAATAGGACTTGGTAGATGCCTAATGTGCGTTGAACAGGCATTTTCTAAGAAAAGAGAAGTTTAAGAGTAAGCCTTCCATCTCCATTCCACAGCGTGGTCCTGGTTCAAGACTGAGCAAAGGATGGTGAATATTCTTGGCACATTTCAAGTTGAAAATGTGGAGCTTACCTAATGTTAGTCTTGTAACGAATGGTTAAGAGGGAGCTTCACTTGTCCGTTGAAATGAGAATCTTAATACAAAGTCTAAAAATTAACTCTTACATAAACTCATAGGCTATTTGTAGAATAATAAGGGATTAAGTGGCAGCACGTGCATTCTTAATCCCATTGTACCAATGTATAGAGACAGGATGGCATGTTTAGAACATTGGATAAGTAAAATCTTATTATTCTACCCAAAGTCTCCATTTTATCTAACTGCATCTATCTTTTGTCACCTTAGTATAAACTTATTTCTATAAAAATTTAAAAATGACTACAGTCTAACCTGCAAATACTTTAAGGGTGGAGGGAGATGGAGAGGGAGAGAGAGAGGGAGAGGGAGAGGGAGAGGGAGAGGGAAAGATGGAGAGACGGAGAGACAGAGAGAGAGAGACTTAAATACCACATTTCTTCTAGGCAGTGATTTCCCCAGATGAAGAGGTCACCACTGTTGAACAATGTGCTGCCATGTTAATTTAGTATGACAAGATAAGGCAGTAATCTCTGCTCGTGGAGGCTGTAAACCGCCTGCTATCCAGGGACATGCTCAAGTCGATTTGCACTGTATATCACTTTATACAATTGCCATGACAAAGCCCCCTGAGTTCACATGTAAATCTCTCTAACCTTCTCCTCCTGTAGCCCCCCTTTTCTCTTTCATTTCCTCCTAATTCCTTTCTTCCCACTTCACGTCCAGGTAAATCGCATCCACTCAGTCCTAAGCTCTGAAAACTTAATGCTCTGCACATGACAAGGAACACACAATACACACCCCTCTCACAACCACTCTGTCAAGTCCCCCAATTTAAGAGAATATGTTCAGGGACTGAGATAATCCATTGATCCCACTTGTATCAGCTTTGATATTTCAATCTGTCCTGTTAAATTGTCAAGGGGAGAGATTAAACTGATGTTTCATGATTCGAGATTTACTTCCTAGGAATGATAGTTTTCAAAGCTTGTCTTACTAAGATTATCCTTAAGAAAGCCGATGTATGGTTACTGGTATAAATCTAGTAATGAAACTATGAAGTGCTTTAGGTGAGGACATTTTGGAGACAATCAGGGTTATAAACATAAAAATGTAAAATGGAATAAAATTTGGATTTTTAAAAGCACGTCATCTGTGTAGTTCTCTCTGCATGAAGCAAAACACCATATGTAAAAAAGGAGGAAAAACATGTTTCTAGCTATGTAAAACAAAAATAATTATAGAATCGCTGAAGAGGACATAAGTGCACAGGGAAGAGTTTATATGACAGGAAATAAAAAAGATCCCATGAAACCGATTAGGAGAGTGACAAGTCAAAGTTTTAACCAGTAAAACATAGGCAAAGAGGTCTGTTTAGTCATCAAGAATTAGCAGCTAGATATGTACATATTTTAGTTAGGTGTGATAGTGTTAGATGCAACATGTCAGATTTCTGACAGGTAGACTTGTTATATAAATCGGTTACTGACATAATAGCTAGTGAATATTAATAATAGGGAAGAAGCAAAGCAGAAGCCAGACAGTACAAGCCTGGTCATTGGGGCAGCCTCCCCAGGAAGCTGTAGCTTCATGCTCTCCAGGGAACCTCTGGTCCCTTATCTGCGGGTCACTGGGGAAGGGACCTGATGAAGTGGAAGATGGGTGCATGCAGTGAAGTCTGAGTGATGTAGGGAAGGTACCTGCCTGTCCATCTAGCCTAGGAACAAAGATCATTGGCTGAGGATGGAGTCCCTGCAAGCGTGAGAAATCCCGAACGATTCATTGGATAAGATGAGAGTTTTAAACCAGAAACAAAGAATTTTCTCTCTCTCTCTCTCTTGCTCCTCTCCTTTTGCTCCTGCTTCCTTTCACTCCCATGGCCCTGGGGCCCTGGAAGTACGTGGCCCATGGCCATGTGCACCCCTCATGCAATCGACTGCACCTAGGAACGCAAGCTAGCAGGATGCTGTGGAAATACAGAGCAGAAACTGTGGACAATGACTTTGATCTTAGCCCCCCAAAGACAAAATGGGACTTCTTCCTTGGCAGAATGGAGGGAGATGGGAACTTAGAAACCTAGGGGCTTAATTCCACAGAAATAAAACTTTCCATGATATCTCATTCTTTTGTGGGGCCTCAGGAAATTTCTCCCGTGGTATCCCAAGAAGCCCACTTCCACCAGCAACGGGTGGGGACAGGAGCACTCCACCAGTAACAAATCCATTTGCATTGAGCCTCTTATCCATATCACAACCTGTTTTAAACTCTACAATCTGCCTTTTTGGGTGAACAATCAAAGACTAAAATGCAACAAACATAATATTAATCAATAAAGAACTGAATTCCACAGAGTACCTCAAAATTTTCTGAAATGAAACAAATTTTAAAGTGTACTGAAATGTAAACAAACAAGCAAAACAAAAAGTCAATATGCTAATAAAATGATAGTAATCAACAGGACGTCAAAATGAGAGAGACACAGGGACACAATGATTGGTTGCCTCTCACACAGGCTCCAACCAGATACATAGTTTGAACCTACAACCCTCTTGTAGGATAATTAAATTCACAAAAATGAAAAATGTATGACATGCATATATAATGTCCCATTTTTCTCAAGGTCACAGAATGCAAACATTTCTATAGACATTTGTTTAACCAATAAATAACATGTACTAAGTTATATTCCAGGCACCAGAGTGCTTTATATGTAGACTTTAAATATTATAAGCACCTTGTAAGTGAGATGTTATTGTTAGCATCCTCATTTTACAGATGGCAAAAATAAGGTAAAGAAAATTACAACTTGCCAAATGCCATACAAATATCAAATAATACAATTTGGAATACACCCAGTACTTTTTTCATTAATAGTCATGTGCTAAAACACTATGTATAGCCAGGGCACAGATTAACAGAAATCTTTATGTGAAAGGCTTAGCAAACAATTCTGTGGGATACCATATATTGCCTAACATCCTATCTACAAATTCTAGTAAACCTTCTGAAAGAGTTAAACCTCTTGGTCCATTTAACTTCTTCTAAAATGATTTTAAAAACCAGGATGTCTCTGTGTTAAGGTAGAATAATCAAGCAAGGATTTGCCACAAGAATCTCTAAAGGCTATTAAAATAATTAATTGCGATAAAGATGATTTTAATGTTTGTAGGAGTGGAGAGGCAGTGGGCACAATTATTCAGAGCTTGGATTCTGAAGTCATGAATGCAAACACTTACCTATTAGACAGATCACTTGGACCAAGAATGTTTTCCATTGATACATTGGAAATAATCAGTTATTGAACTACTGGGTTGACATAAAAACCGGCTAATAAAGGTAGGACGGCTGGTACATAGAAAACATGAAGTATCACACATTCCTGCTATTAGTAATCATTAAATACCATATTCTAAAGAGTACTGATTACTTGAAATCTCCCACATTTGAGTTGCAAGGATAAGCTAGCCTGGAAGATATATTCACCAATGACTCTCAAAGTTGTTTTGTATGTTCCAATGGAGACCCTGGGGAAATCAGAATCTCAGATACAGAAGAAGCATATTCCCTGATCCTGTGTCCCTAGTGTGTAAAGCATCCCAGTCACAAAGCCCAAAGATGGCTATCATAACAGCTCAGCAATCTCCCCTCTCCAGGATGTATGCTCACCTAGAGGGTAGGGTCCAGGATGGCAAGCTTAAGTATTTATTAACTGTAAAACTCTCAGTGAAGGTACTTCATTTTGTGTGACTCACTAATGTAGGTTTTGACTTTTTAACATGGTATGTATTTTATGTTTGTATATTCATGCAAAGCTACTTAACATGTACCTTTGACATTATGCCCCCTTTTCATATCCTACCTTCATTTGAAATGTTTTATTAACCCTTAGAATAGTATGTTCTCATTTAGGAATATCGACCAGCAAGTTTAACTGTTTTATCTTGAGACAGGCTAGATTTGTAAGAGCTAAGAAGAGACGCTGAAGTAAACACTGCTTCTCTATATAATGATAACATTGTTTGCTCTGCTGCCACAGAAGCTGCCTTGACTAAACAAGACACAAAATCCAGTCACTTGTGTTCATTGACTTAATCATGTGATGTCAGTGTGGCAGAGCTGGCCAAGGCTGCTCTCCCTGCATCTACACCTCATCTGTGCATATAGATTGTTCCTAAAAACGATCTATAAGAAATTAAAAATATGCACACATGTGGCCTTTGTTCAAAGGAGATACGAAACCAAAGGGACAGAGTACAACTGTCAACATAGCTTTATATTTATGTCTCATTTGAAATACCAGAGAGCCCCCAAATTCTCATATCTAGTAGAAGAGAGAAAACCATGAAATTTACTTTTTGAAGCCAGAAATGGGGAACAGGCACAAGATGATCAAAACTGGTAGCATACTGAGCTGCGGTCATGAGTTCGGTTTTAAAGCCAGCTGTAATGCTGGTAGAAATCATGGACACCTCAAGGCTGTGGAGGAAGTAAAGGATTTAAACACATGTAATGCTTGTATTTATTTAAAAAAGCATTTCCATCGAATATGCTGGGGTGACATTGCTCAACAAAATTATACAGGCTTCTCCATGCACCTAATGTGGTGCCAATAGTGTTCTAAGCATTTTGAATTCACACTGTCATTTCTTAAAGAATCATTTATCTTAAAAATAGTCTCTCCCAATCTATTAGATTTTTCTATCTTATAAAATTCCTTTCTATTTTTTAATGTATCCCCGCCCCCACAAATCCAGGTATTAGCCTTTGTCTGTATTTTTAAAAGAGAAGGCTCTATGACTCTAATTGTCAGAATAAGTGAGAAAAAAAATACGATGAAAATCTAATACTTCCTTATGACTTTAGTTTCAGATCCAAAGTGGTTGCTATACAAAGATAACTTTTCCTTTTTTAGGTACAGTGGATAGTTGTATCGAGGGATATAGCCAAGAGGAAATATGGGGTAAGTATTATTTAAAATATTTTGAGGTCTCATTGGCAACTGAGTTGCTGAGTCTTGTAGTCTTCATTCCAATTCCTAGAATTCCAGCACCAACACGGCAAAATTCCCATTTTTGGATTCCCTTATAAAAGAAATATGAAGACAAAAAGCAACTAAGTTAAAGAAACAATCAAGAAGTGAGCGAAGCCTGACCAGAGTGACTCCGTGGTTGAGTGTCAGCCTATGAACCAGGAGGTCATGGTTCAATTCCTGGTCAGGGCACATGTCTGGATACACAAAAGGCATAGGAACCCACTAAAGCACTAGATGGCAGACATTTGGATTCACTGGGAAGTGCAATTTAAAAAATAATTTGAGAACTAATATATAATTCTAAGTGAGTTTTTTTTTTCCCAATTAATGACACTAAAAATAAACTTGTCATTTACTATCAACGTGGGCTCACAAGGGAAAAGTAAACAAATATAATCTGAATAAATTGGAGAAATATAGTTTTGTGAACAACTCTCTACACTGTCCCTGTTTACTAAAAGCCAATGAAAACTTTATCACAGAATCAATTGATCCATTAATCACACACAGTAAGAGAAACCCAGGCCTACTGCAGGGAGGTTTGGCAAATGCCCAAGAGGCAATATATGCAAATAAGAAGGAAGTATATATCAGTGCACAATGGTGTTGATTCTCTCACTCTGCCTCTCTTCCCCATAATGGCTCCATTGAAATCCTTAAGAGGATCCATTAAGAATGTTTTTGAAGAAAGTAAATTGAAAGACAGAGACACCAGAGAAGCAAAGAAGGAAAAGAATCAAAGGAAGAAACTGAGGAAGGATTGAAAACCCAATATGTAAGATGCAGAATGAAACTTGGTTCCCAAACTTTTTGTTCTTTTTAACACCAAAGTACAAAGGATTATGCAGGTCTCAGAATAACAAATGAGATGAAAGATGAACACCTATCCATTCCAGAAAACCAGGAACACCATTCAAGTAAGTTCCCAGCATAGCTTCTTAGTGTCTCTGCTCTTTCCAGTGTCCTAGCCAAGTAGATCACCATGCTTTCCACTTCATTCAAGGTGGCCATCAGGTAAAGAAAGGAAATAGTTAAAGCCCCAAATCTGAAATAGTTGTTTTTATTCTTATGAATGTGAGATGCACCTCTTATTAATCTTCCCACCTTTTACAGTATGACCTTAACAATGAACTTTGTCTTCGATATTGTTTTAACTTGCTATTTTTTCTTTTATATTTCTTCTAGGAAAATGTATTATGGCACAAACAAAACTATACTATAAGTTAAAGACCTTGTATTAATGGCAAGGTACCTAATGTGTATATATATTTTTAAAATCTTGGCATTATATCTAGTCATTTTTGTGGAAACAGTTTCAAATAAATTTGGTTTTGATGCCCACAAATGGGACATCTTTCAACTGTGACTCTCCTTTGCACTTATTAGCCTCTATCAGGGTTCTAATACTTTATATACAGGATAATGACTTTTGTCCTTATTCTACCTCTACACTTTACAAGCAGCTACAAGAAAGAAGAGACTAGTCCTTATTTATTTCTGTGTCTTTGCTGTAGGTATTCATCGTATTGAGTTGAATCTTTTCGTAACACTCCCTATTAAGTAAAAGCCATTACATTCCATTAGGACAAATCTTCCTTTGCAGACACATGTTCCCCCATTACCACAGCATTAGAAGTTCTTATTTATTCCCCTGCCACTGAACAGCACTACAATGGGGTGGTGGTAACAGCAGACCCTCATTAAGTGTCCTCAACTATCTCACAACTCCCATGCAAAGCCAGTTTTTATGTAAGAGTACAGTCATTGATTTCTCAAGGCTCAGTTAACTATAAACTCAATAGCAAATTCTGTGGCCATCATATTAATCAAGCTTTTCCTGACTTGATATTACACCCTCTCCCAGCCACCTATCCATTCCAGAAAACCAGAAAATCAGATTGTAATTGTACAGTTATAGGCAAACCGATCTATTGCACAGCTTATCCAATGGCTTTGTTGGACCCCATTGGGTTGTATTTCACACGTCTTCATTTCTGCTAGCCCTGGGGGTAATTTTCAGAAACAATGCAAGTATAAAAATGGAACCACTTACATTCAAACACAAGCCTGGGATTATATCTAGATAAACAGCTTGTGGTATTTTCTGACAACATTCACAGAATAATGTTTGTAACAATGTAATTTCATTGTATGATAAACATCAATTTACCATAAAAAACAAATACAGACTTGTCACCCTTTTCACCTCATTTCAATTGAATTGGCCTTGTTCAGATAAGCAAGCCTATCTCTTACAGAAACAGCAGTTTATAGATAAACTGTGTGAAATCCAGTATGTGTGTGTTGAATTATACTGCCTACTATCATAATTTTATACTGCCACACTGCACATATGGCTTCCAAGCTTACTTTATCTGAATCTTTCTGAATCTATTCTCCATGCTATTAAACTGAGCACATTCCACATTGTTCAAAAGTAATTACACTTTTGTCTAGAGTATAGGAGACTGCTTTCCCTAAACAATGAAATTCTCATTATTAGAACTGGCACAATAACCACACTGGTGTTAATACTGGTATGCATTATGCTATCCAATAACTTATGCTAAGTTTGATGTATAAAGGTAACCAGACATTTTAAAGCTTATAAAAATCACCATATAAAAATAGAAATCTTTACCATACCATAATTAAGGTCTTATTCTGTGACTTATTTTTAAATAGCACATGCATTTTTCTCTTTTTCCTCATAAGTTCTCTGAACAGTACTTCACACATAACATTATTCTAGTCACACAACAAAAATACATTACTAACGACTGTTAGATTATAAGCAAAATTTATATAAAGGGTATTTCAAGGCACAGCTATAATATAGCAATTAAAATTATTTTGGGTAAATAAAGAATCACAGGAGTTGACAGTGAGCCTAAGCCTCTCTCTGTCGTGTGCACTGAATAAATTATTTGAGTGTTCAAGTTTGCTTTTCATATGTTGCAGCTTTGCAATTGCTATACTTTATTCTCTGCTGTTTCCAAATTTTATAAGCTATCAACTTCAGAAAACACCTTTTCTTTTTGTTATGAACTTCAGAGAAAAACAGATTCACACTGAACGTTGCTTTATGATAACGTGCCCCCGAAAGGTTTCAACACGTTCACGTACATCAAGTTTATCATTAAACCTATTGTATCACATACTCAGAGTTCCTTAACAATTCCAGGAAAATGTTATCAATATACACAATAAATGAGATACTAAGACATACTATAACATCACATTTCCAAATCAAATAGTTCTTTAAATGTCAAAAAATGACACCCATAGTACTTATTTCATATGTCATTCAGCTACCTGTAAAGTGGGTAACTTGAATTAATTTTTAATAAAATATTATATTGTTCAAATAAATACCTACATTTTTAAAACCAATCTTGTGGAGCAGCCACTCTATACTTATATAAAACTGTTCACTCAACTCAGGAAAGACCTGAATCACAAAGAAAGATTGGCCTGAGGTAAGAGTAGGCCTTTTGTGAAAAACAAAAAACCTGATAATTCAGTAACCACAGGTGGTCAAGACTTCCATTTCACATCACATTTGACACTAGAACAACAACCTCACTAACAGAAGTCACAAGATACAAAGCGAGCCCCAGACGGCCAGCTCAGAGTCCCCTGGCTGCCTCTCCTGCGTCCTTGACTTCCCTTCATTGATTCCCTCTGGTGCTCACAGATGATCGTGTTGATGGACATGAATACATGTTCTGAAAATTCTTCATTTCACGAACTAAATCCATGTATATCATAACTATTGTTAGAAATGAGCCAGAAATTAGTGATTCTTGCTTATCCCTGGAACTCTGAAGTGAGAGCCTCAGCAAATACATGTTGCAATTTTTTTTTCTAAAAAAAATTTTAAAACAAGGAGCAGAGCCGGAAGAGTAGATCAGACCTTCCATAAAAACAAAGCTGAGGACTGCCTTTCCATCCATGTCAGGATCAGACTTGCCCTTTTACCTTTTTGAAGATTATATGAGAATCAAATTTTGTGATTAATTGCTTGGCAAGCTTAAGAGTGCTTCAGAGAGGGAACCAACAGTCCGTTTCAGAATTACAACTATCTGTGTCTCATCTTATAATGATTAGAAATCAGACAGTTCCTATATATATATATATATATATATATATATATATATATATATATATATTTTTTTTTTAAATTCAGTTCATCTGTAGTGTACTCTGCATAGTAGCATAGTAGTAAAACCTTCTAAGAGGAGAAGGACACAGAGTACTCATATCAGTTCCACCTGTGGGAGTGGCTCTTAGTTAGGAACTTGGTTTATTTCTCAAAAATATTAAGGAAACAAACACAACTCCAGAAAGGAAAAATTGTGTCTTTACCTGACCCAATTCAAAACATTTGCATACAAAGGATCTTAAATAATCACTCAACATTTTTATATGGCAGCAATTATTAGCTATCCAGAACTTTGACCTCAGGAAATATCTTCCAACTTGAATTTTATACTGCAAGCATTTCTCTCTAACTTTGAGTCATCATTCCAAAGATTACTCATTGGTTTTACTTCATCTCTAAACTATGTAGGCAATACAAAAATATAGACCTCTTAATAGTTTTCTTTTTTATTTAAGAATGTAGCATGAATGTCACACAGACATCGGCAATGAAGTTAGCAAAGTTTTTTTCCCCTTCCAATTGAATTATATGATATAAAGACTATGGAACAGTTTCTCTGTTCTCAAAGATATTGAATAGAAAAAAAATAGAAAATGTATGGTTCTACTGAAATAAAATAACCCGTTATGTGAACATGACAATGACCTAGTATTCTGACAAAAATATAAAGTATTTGTGTTGAATAACAATTCTATAAATATATTAAATAACTAGAGACCCGGTGCATAAAATTCATACATGGGTAGGATCCCTAGGTCTGGCCGGCTATCAGGGCCAATTGGGGCCCTCTGGATGTTGCCCAGGGCCCTCCTTCCTTGGCTGCCTGCTGCCAGCTGGGGCCTTCCTTTGTTCCACACCACCCCCTGGTAGTCAGCACACATCACAGCAAGTGATCAAACTCTCGATCTCCCGGTCAAACTCCCGAGGAGACACTTTGCATATTAAGCCTTTTATATAGAGAGAGATTTAGATAAATGGGTAAAACATTACTTACTGAGATTAATAGTTGAATATATCATAGCTATTATGATATACTTCCTGTTTTCTGAATATATTGCATTAGTAGATTCTTTTTTAGTTCTAAAATTTTTAGAAATTCAGCATATTCACCTTGAAAAGTATCTTAAAAATTTTGTCCAAAAATATATATTTAATCTCCCATATAAGCACTGCCCTTTAATCAGTAATAATAAATTAGTTATTTATTATATGCTGGATATCATAAATATAAATATATATGACTATGCCTTCAAGGAATGCATAGAAAAGCAGACACATAAACACATACATTATAACATAGGCCATAAGAAAAGATAAAGAAGTGTCATAGATAAAAGAATAAAACAGCAACTGTTCTGCTTTGGGAGATCAATGAAAGTATCCCAAAAGAAGCATTTTCTGAACCCAGTCTTGTGGGAGATGCACAATTCACTGGGAATGTAAAATATAAAAAAGGAGGGGTTTTCCATTTGGAAAGAATAAAGGTGTGTCATGTTTATGAATAAAGCGGTAAGTTTATGAAGATGAATCTCATGCTTGACTGGCTGGAGCATTGACATCATTGCAGGCTATGGCTGGAGAGGAGACTTAAGCCATAGTTCATTACTAGTCTATATAGAATTTTATACTGAGAGAAAGATTTTTAGTCTAAATACTGTAAGCAATAAGAACATGCGTTGGACTCCAAAGTCGGGTAAATCATCCAACGCATTTCTCAGGGGAACTAGTCTAGTGGAAATTGAAAGAAAGACAGGAAAGAAAAGAGGCAGAACATTTGAGATCACATAGGGGATTCCTCCAACTGACTACTCAAGAGGTGAAAAGGTGGTGGAATCAAGAAATGTTTGAGGCAGAAATAAATTTTGGACCAACTAGACATATATTAAGAGAAAACTATGAGTTTTGATGTCAATAAAACTAAAATCACTTGTATTCAAACTGTTTGAACTTCTAGAACAGCATGTCTTAACCTATTTGGGTTACAGATCTACTTGAAAATCTGATGAAAATCATATTCCTACTCACATGTGTTCATACTCAGAATTCTCCATTCATTTTCAGGAGATCCATATATCTTAGTTAAGAATGTCTGCTCTAGCCCAGCTGGTGTGGCTCAGTGTTTGAGCACTGACTACAAACCAGGAGGCCATGGTTCAATTCCAGGTCAGGACACACACCCAGGTTGCAAGCTCAATCCCCAGTAGGGGTGTGTAGGAGGCAGCTGATCAATGATTCTGATCATTGATGTTTCTATATTTCCCTTTCCCTTTCTCTTTGAAATCAGTATATATATAATTTTTAAAGAACTTTTCCTCTAGAGGAAGTTGCTTAAGGAGAGGGTTGTGTGCAATGGAAATCTATTTGCCTAGTATTCAACAAACGACTTGATATAAAGTAGGCAGTTCATACTTTTTATTTAGTGGAACTGAATACTCCATTACACACTGAATGGTTTCATTTTCCTAAACATCCTGCATCACAGAATCTCCTCCCCCAACTACAGTAGGCAATTTAATATACTTTCTTATATCCACCCTTGAGTATACTTAAAATAATCTCCCCTTTATCTTTGTGGTTTTCTTCCAGTCATCACTATTTATATCCACTCCTTCAAATTTGTGGTTATGTTTATGGTAGTATCACAAGAGAATCAAACCAAGAAGCACTCTCAATAGGGTGTTTCCTGAGAGAGAGTAATGCTCATAAAAATGAGAGGAAAACTGCTTTAGCAGTGATGCAAGGTCAAATGAACAGTCCAGCATCTTTATCTTGACCTACATTGTGCTGTTTTCCCCTTTCTTTTCCTAGTTTTACCTTTTTGAGGGGAGGCCAAAAGGTTATATTCATTGTACATAAGTAACATAAACTCATAGTAGAGGGAGAAAAGGGAAATTATAGATAGCATGGTTTAACTTGCCAAACAAAAAAAGAAAAGAAAAATATGCCTGTGCTCTTGGAAAGAGCTTATAATGTGTGTAAGCATGGACTCCAAAGCTGGACTGCCTGGGTAAGTCTGGTTGTCCCATGTAGTAGCTGTTTATTTAACCTCTCTGAGCCCAGTTCCCTCACCTGTAAAATGGGATGAATAATAACACCTCATTGGGACACTGTGACAACTAAAGGAGTTAACACATGTAACATGCTTAAAATCTATAAAGTGCTAAGTGCTAGCAAAAATAAAAACAAAGAAAAATTATATTGCAAATAGTTAAATAGCCAGAGAAATGTTTACCTGTAAGGCTTTCAAAATGCTGAATGAGAGTATTTAAATCTAATGTGACTATCAGATTGGTTTTTATTTCACAGCTATTAGAAGACATCTGATTCTTCTTGCTGATTTAACTCCTCATAAAGCAACACAATCACATAAACTAGTGGACATATTTCAGTACCACGCACATTTATGATGTACAGTAACTTCCTAGAGAAAGAAAAGTACTTAAACAGGATCGGAGGGAGCTGTCTTTAAAGATAGAAGAATGTGTGATGACACATTTTTGTGGTGGCATCTGGTTAAAGTGAACGGCACTATCATTCTTGAAGGTGGAGAGGAAGAGAGGACACAGAAATGCGGCATCCACCCCAGCAGCCATGTTCTAAAGGTGAGGGTGACTTTACTGGCAGCTAGTCGCCCTGTCGCCCTGCCAACTAGCTGATTCTCCGTATTGAAGTCCCTAAAAGCCTTATTTGTGTGTGTCTGCTGCTTAAGCTTCAGCCAAAGATGCTATGCTGCCTTCTTGCTTCTCATCCGTGAAACCACGGATTCCCAGTGATCCAGACCTCAGGCTGAGAGGCCAGATAAATGATCCTGAGTTTTAAATTCTGGAACAGGATGCACCAGGGAACTACTGAATTTTCAAAACAACAACATGAATGGGACTGAATTAGAAATTGGTGTGGTCTCATTAGAAAACTATAATCTCTAAGAAATATATTATTCTATAATATTTCCAGTATTTTAAGGAATTCTGAAATCCAAGCAAAGTAAAAAATGAAAAGAAAAAAAAAAAAAAACCCACAATGATTTATTGTGGTGGAAGTCTTCAAACTATGTTGTAACTCTGTTTGGAAAAAAAAAAACCTTTTATTAGAAATAGTATAACATCTAACTTTCCTGTTAATTGTAAATGTTACTTTAAAATTATTCTTAAATTCACATGGTTTTTTCCCCTTTAAATTAAATTGTAAGTATCTCAAAATCAGAGTTCTGGGGGGAAAAAATAGCATATCTTTTACTCCCTATTGAAATCAATTTACTTAGAATTCAAAAATGTTGGGAATAAATCTTGTGTATGGCTATTAAGTAGATGACAATTATAAGGCAAAAGATTGAAGCCAAACTATTAGGAGACTGAACTGGTCAAAAAGTGAGTGCAGGCACAATAGACCTTGAGAAACCTACCATTGTATTGTGCTGGGAAGTGGGAGTCCTATGGCCACAAGTCTCTTGCGTCAGCAGAGAAACTGGCTGAAATTCCTCAGAGTGAGGCTTGTTGGGAAAACTCACATGCAAGGGAAGGTGAAAGGCTGGGAGCCCGTCACTCTCCTCTTCTTCCACTTTCTGTCTGCTTGTCACCATGGCTACCTCTCCATCTGCTTCCCCATACGGAGAGGCTGGTCGCTTGGAAGACATCCTGGAAGGAACAAAAGAGGAGAAAATAATGAAACCTCCACATAAATCCTTAATGCTGTCATTGTGTGGTTAGGGGCCATTGTAACAGAAATGCCTTTTTGTGCTGGCAGAAAGCAGGAAACCATCCAAATACCACTGCAAAGCACACACAGTCAGAAACAATGGCCAAGCAGGTAGCAACAGAACAGTGCTTGTTTGTTGTGAGAATAATACACTAATAGAGCACTCCCTTGTATTCTGGCTTCTTAAACAAGAGAATTCACCTAAGAATACTGCATAATGAAAGACCATTCCATTTTAAAGAAAAATACCCATCTAGTTTTACACTCTGATAGACCTTATTGAAAACAGAATGTCTATGTTTATGAATAGCAAATACGGTTGGGAGTTAAAAGAAGAGAAATAATTAGAATTTACTTCATGAAAATAAACAAGATAAATAAATGATTGGCATTATAAAATGTGCATTTTATTAAAAGGTAATTGTGAAATATAAAGATATTGGTTATATGTAAACCTCAGAACACATGACAAAAAGTTAGACATTTGTTTAAAGCTGAAGAATTGAATAAATTTTAAAATCACTATTAATCTTGAAACAATCAGGAATTTTCCTTTCCTCAACAGCTAAATCACCCAATTTAGGCATTTATTTCTAATATCTAGTTTTCAAAATAGTAAAAGAGATGAGTATATAAAAATATTTCAATTTTATTTCCAAAATTCTATGTAAGATTTAGATATGGTTTATCAGAATAATTAACTCCTTAGATACTTAAGTAAAAGGAAAACAAATCAAATAAGGATGTTTTGTTTGACTAAGCTGATATCCACATGACGATGCACTTAGATAAATTAAACATTTTTTGTACTCACATCGGATGGAGAACATAATCAGAGGTTAAAATATGTGCAGATATTTTTAGTTAAATAGAATTCTTTTTTCTTTCATTAACAGTTTTACTACACAGACATATATAGAGTTAACATTTTTAATAAAAAATAAATTCTATTTACCACTTGATATGACCTTGAAAAAGCTATATGTTTTGTTCAACAAAGAGTGTTTACAGTATCATCTGTTCTTATCTAGACTAGTGAGACAGGAGGCATGGTGTAAACTAATGGCAACACCACTCCTTCATATATATCACTGGTTTTTAAATTTAAAATATAATACTAAAAGAGATGCCACTATTCTTTCTTGAATAATACTATTCTTAGTGTTAAAAGTTTCAAAGAAAAGTATTTCAGTACTGCAGACATTGTAATAAGAAATAATAGCACCGCAGGAAAAAATAAGGACTTTGGAAACAGACAAACACAGATTAAAAAACTGATTCCAAACATTTACAAACTCTAAGACTAATCTCGCCACCTCGATTTGCTCATCTTTAAAGTAAGATGTAATATCAACTTGTAATGCTTTCTTGAGAATGAACTGTGTATCATATGAAAAATGACTTATCGATCATTTAGCACGGACACTCAAAAAACAATAGCTGCTCTTTATTGTACGAACTTCACAACTGCAGTTTGGCCCACACGCTTCTCAGAAACAAAACCATACAACTCCCAAATGAAGAGAGCAGGTTGCCTCCTAAGACTTAAACTGTAAAATCAACATTAAATACAAAGGCTCCTAAAAGAGAAACGGTCCATGGCCAGTTATCCTTGACAATAAGCCTGCATTCGCAAGCAGTAGAGAAGATATGTGAATAGTTGGGGGTCTTGCTCAGCTGAAGAACAGAGAAGAGGAAGTGTTGGTGGCTGCCACGTGAGCACTGTCTAGAGTAGACTAAGCCAAGGCATTTCAGGCATCTTGAGCTACTCTTGATATCATTACCAACATTTACTTTGAGTACACTGCATGCTCTAAGCATGGAGGAAGGAAGTAAGGGGCTAGAGTTCACAGAATTGCAATGGTCTTAGTCTCACTGGCAACGCCCTATCATCAAATTGGTATATTAAACTATACATGATAACTCTAAACATTAGGGATATTTAAATTCCACTGTTCTCATTCCATTCTCCATAAGCAAACTTCTGATTTCCATATTTTTAAAAAATGGGCTGACAGACTGATTTAAAATATCTTAAGGTCTTTGTGATTTATCAGAATAAATCAATAAAGAAATTTTAAATTATTTCTTGGTTTCACATGCAGGTAGACTTCAAGGAGATTATGATTTATTATACAAACCGTCGTATTTATGGCTTGTGTGGGCATTATCGTTCTTGCTGAGATTACTAAGTTGGTTTCTGGTGTCTAGTTTCCTCTAAGGTTCAGTCTCCTATTGTCTGAAAAACTCCAGACTATTGGCAAGAGCCAACCTCCATGTTATCGAAGCAGAAAGCGGGATCAACTGGCCTTTTCTAAGTTAATACACAATTCTATCACTTTCAGAAAGAATTACCAAAAAGGTCATTCTTTAATATAATTATTAACAATGGTTATGAAAAGTGGAAGTCCAAAAGTAGACACTAGGCAGATAGTTATCACCACTCTTCTCAAAACTTTTAGTTTTTCAATATCTAATTTATCTTTATGTACAGCTGGATAATCATTATATACAAATATTTATATCTGTTTAAATATATATAATATATTTTAAAATTCTATGTAAATAGGTATTCCTATGAAGCAAAAATTAGAAGGACTAAAACAATAAATATGAAGGAATAATGGTGCCAAAAAGCAATAGATCCTGAAATATAACATATTGCATGTTTATTTCAGTTCCATTTTCAGAGACTTATAGAATGCTCTTAAGGTATTGGAATTGAAAGTATTTTTTATACAATTCAAGTAAAAAGAATTCTTAAAGATTTTACAATACAATAAATGACTATAGTTACAGTTCAATAACCTACTAAGTCAGAAAAAATAAAATAAATAACAAATTATGTACATAGCTCTCATTCTCATTTAGTCTGACTTATATTAGTTCTAAAAATATTGATAATAAAATTCCCAATAACTTTAGATTCCTAATTTGTTATCTACTAAAAGTGTTTAATTTTGAACAGAGAAAAACCTTTCTAAAAGCCTGAAGAAAAGAGTGGAAAATTCTATATATTACCTATCTGGGATATGTAGATTTCAAATTCCTGCAGCTTGAAGCTACATGGCTGTGTTGCGGGAAGGATACCTGGGAACAATCTGAGAGTCCAGATTGGGGTACACTCTTATATATCCATTCAGAGATGATTTCTGTGATTCCTATGGTAGGTGCTAGACTCACCAATGAACACAATTCAGACTTCAAAAAAAATGACATGAGACAAATAATAATAATGATCCAGTGTGAAACCAACTGGTGGAGCTATAATAATAACCTTTACTCAGCTCTGTGTGTGAACAAGAACATCTTTTTTAAGTATATGTTTTTATTTATTTCATAGAGGAAGCAGGTGGGGAAGATATAGAAACATCAATGATGAGAGAAAATCATTGATTGGCAGCTTTCTGCATGCCCCACACTAGGGATTGAGCCTGCAATCTGGGATTGTACCCAGACCGGGAACTGAACCGTGACCTCCTGGTTGATAGGTCCACGTTCAGCCACTGAACCATGCCAGCCACGCAAGAAAATCTTCTTGAAACTAATGTTTAATTCCAGGACTAAAGGGAATTGGAAATAATTAATAATTTACTGACCAATTTACTGACCATTTCCTTTGTGCAAAATGTTTATTAATGGAAATTAAAACATGTAATTCTTTACTTTAAAAAGTTTATGAATTTGTTGAGATTTTAAATAAAAGAAGAAAAATAATGAAAGAAGGTCCTAGTTAAGGATAAAATGGCATTATAGCCATGCACCTGAGGGCTTCCTGAGGACCAGAGATTCTGGAATGCTTCAGGGAATGGTTGAGATAAATGGAGAGGAAATTTCATGTAGGAAGTAAGGATCAAAGCAAAGATGCAGAGATACTTTTAGAAAGTGCAACATAAATTTAAGTTTCAGTCTTACTTTAATAAAAGGGCAGATTGAGGAATATGGACCAAATCCCACATTACATGAATGGAATAGATAAGAAATAGTCAGATCATGGTTCTATTCTTGATCAGGGAACATGCCTGGGTTCTATCCCCAGTAGGGAGCGTGCAAGAGATAGCCAACCAATGATGCTCATCATTGATGTTTTTCTCTCTCTCTCTCCCTCTCCCTTGCTCTCTCTGAAAGCAATAACACCTTATTGAAAATAAAAATAAAATAAAATAAATAGCCTTCCTTGCAAGGAGCAACTTGCTTTTACAAGGAGTCGCTTTTCCTTTACTTGTCCTGTAGCAATGTGCACAATCAGGCTATTCTAACACATATCTGAAAGTAATTTTAAAATGTCTGGGGTCCTCGGCTATTGGCCAAAGGCTCTGTAAGTGCGCTATAATCACTCTGTAGGCAGGATGTCCCCAATTGTATGCAGCCACATGTAGCAACCTTAGAGTAGGGTAAAGGGTGTGAGACTGCAACAGAAAACTAACGCACATTGGAATTATACAGAGAGGTTTAAAAATAGTCCTACCTGGGTCACACTCACTAACATTCTGATATTATTTTTGAGCACACACGGGGTGTCAGAATTTTTTACAGCTTCCAAGTGATCTAATGCTCAGTCAAGTTTACAAATCATTTACCTTATAGTCAGAATAATGCCCCTCACCTAAGATTTCCAAATCCTAATCCGGGAGGTCTGTGAATATGTGACCTTTCCAAGCAAAGAGAGGCTTTGCAGATGTGACGAATTTAAGAATTTTGAGATAAGGAGATTATTCTGGATATTCTGGGTGAGCCCAAAGTAGTCGTAAAGGTCTTTGCAGGAGGGCAAAACAGGAAAATCACAGCCAGAGACAGAGATGAAAATATATTATCTAATATAATAAAAGAGTAATGTGCAAATTGACCATTATCTGAGACACCTAAGCCACACCCACTAGCCAAGCCATGCCTCCCAGCCAACCAGAGTGGTTGTATGCAAATTAGCCCAGCCAAGATGGAGGCCAGTAGCCATGGAGCTGGAGCAAACCAGAGGCTTCTGTTGCAACTGTCTGCCTAGGCTGGCTGAGCCTCTGCTCACGGCCATGCCCACCAGCCAATCAGAGTGGCTGTATGCAAATTAACCCAGCCAAGATGGAGGCTGGCAGGGCAGCTCTGCACTGGGAGCCTCCGTGGCCGGCATAGCTGTGCCAGGTGTGTCAGCTCAGTGTGTGTGGGGGGGTCCAGCCTGGGGCCTCCTCGGGGCATCCAGAAGCGCCCGTCCCAGGTCCACTGCCTAGCTCCGCCCCCCTGGGGGCCTCCACCAGGCATGCGGGAGAGCAGGTCCTTCACAGGGCTTGCAAGAGCAGCCATTCTGGGTCAGCTGCCTGGCTCCACCCCCGGGGGCCTCCTTGGGGCATCCAGGAGTACCTGTCCTGCATCTGCTACCTGGCTCTGCCCCAGGGGCCTCCTTGGGGGCATGCGGGAGCACCCGTCCAGGGTCTGCTACCTTCATCCGCCCCCCAGGGGCCTCCACAGGGCGTGTGGGAGCATCTGCTGCACAGCACAGAGAATCCAAAACCAGTTCGCTGCCCGGCTCCACCCTGGGTGTGTTCGCTCAGCAGCAGGGCCCCACCGAGGGATCCTGCGCCAGTGTCCACCCCTGGCTCGCCACCCAGCTCTGCGCCAGGTGTGCCCCCTCAGCGGTGTGGGCCCACCAGGCATGTGTAATCGTGGGCCCTCTGGTGGGAAACGTCCAGGCCTGCACTCACCAGCCCTCCCACCCCCCAGTGCACGAACCCTGAAGGGGCTGTGGGCAGCCTGAAAATGGCCCTCAGCCCCTCACCCAGGCAGGCCAGGCATGCCAGCAGGTGGACATCTCCCCCAAGGTGTCCCAGACTGCAAGAGGGCACAGGCCAGGCTGAGGGACCCCCACCCCCGAGTGCACAAATTTTTGTGCACCAGGCCCCTAGTAAGATATTATATGGCTGGATCTGAAAATAGATGATGGGTCATACTAACCAATGTCACCCCAGTACATTTAATTAGAAAAATAAATAAAATAGATGATGGGGCCGTGAACCAAAGAATGTAGGCGGCCTCTGGAAGTTAGAAAAGGCAATGAAACAGTTTCTTCCCAGGAGCCTGTGAAGGAGCAAATCCTGTCGACACCATGAGTGTAACACTCCTGACCTCCTGAACCGTAAGTGAATGCATTTGTACTGTTGAAGTCACAAGTTTGTGATAACTTGTTACAACAGCAACAGGCAATTAATACACTACTTACATAAACATATCTCTTTCAAAGCTGGTTTTGTGTGTTGTTGTTGTTTTCAATCTAAAATCCTCCCACCTCAGATATACAGTTGCCCATCCCTCACCTTAGTTTTCTATCCCAACATCATTTCCCAGAAAGGTCTTCCTTGCTTACTCCCCCTAAACTGGCACCTCCGCCTCCCTCTGTTGCTCTTTACTTTCTGCTCTGTTCATAGCACTGACCATCACATGCGAATTTCATATTTATTTCTGTGTTTACTATCTGTCTCTCACACTGTAACATACAGGAGGGCAGACTTCATTTTGGTCACATC
This sequence comes from Murina feae, assembly GCA_004026665.1. Classification (NCBI taxonomy): domain Eukaryota; kingdom Metazoa; phylum Chordata; class Mammalia; order Chiroptera; family Vespertilionidae; genus Murina; species Murina feae. The sequence goes on along the minus strand of PVJC01006920.1, from coordinate 24,569 downwards.
TACTTACCCAGTACTTAGAATCATTTCTGAAAATAGTAGTGTTTAAATAAATTTCTGTTACATGAAAGCAACTAACTAAAACCAGCAACTCTCTTAACTCTTTTCTATGAATGGTTGTAAGGTCTAGACCTACAGGACAAGTATGCTTAGACAGTGTCTTAATATTGTCAGAAAGAAGGACATCAAGTTCAGTCAGACAGTATCCTTTTAAAAATAGTTTCCATGTAAATGAATGAATGAGTAAAACCCAGTTTAATTAGATTTTTAAAGAAAATCCAATTGTTCTTTTTAAAACATGTAAGTAAAAGATTATAAAAGCGAAGTAACTTTATTTAAAAAACCCTGTATAATTAATTATTAGTAAACCTATTATTGAGGAATCATCTACCTACTGATTTGAACTTAAATTTGTCTGCTCAGGGTATGTTCTCTGTTGCAATTATTTTTGGAAATAGATTTGTTGTTGGAACAAACAAAAATGGAAGATTCAGGATGAAAGTTGCTTTCCTTATATAATATTTTCTCTTTGGAGTTTCTTTTTTCTGTCAATTTTTTAAGCTTTGACTTGTTAATTCAGAGATAAAGTCCTAGGAAGCAGTGCCTTCTCCTGGTTATTCTCTTGCCATATTTATTTTATGTCAGTGTGTATGACAACTTGAAAAAATAAATATCTATAAAGAACAAACTCAAAGTCTAGCTGTTCTACAAAGCCTTTCTTTCCCACCAGAGTTGAAGCAACTTCAGCCCACCTCAAGCTACATCAACTCTTGTTAGTAGCCCACATGAAAAATTTAACATCAGTATGACCTGTGACATTTATTCAATAGTTTATTTTTTTCTTTTTCTACTTTTTAGCATATACAGTATCTAAAACTAAACACAAGCACTTGGAAAGCAAGAATGTCCTATTTAATTCCTTAAATTTCCCATGACACTTAGACTGTCTTGCATTTAATAAGATTTTGGTAATTACAGCTCTATATTCTTTTTTTACCATTTCACCTGTTGTTGTTTTTTCTCAAAAACAGACGAACACTAAGGATATAACTATCTATATGATACATGTCTTTCCAATTGCTCTGCATTACCCTTTAAGTAGTCTAATACTCTATGCTGAATGAGATACAGTTAATTATATGGAGCATGATTCCTAGCACATGGTTGGCATTCAGTGTATTTTTCTATAAATAAATGAATTGAGTGAGTGTCTACTTCGTATCAGGTAAATTAACTTTGTATTTTGGGGACACAGGCAATTTAGATATGAAGACCCTTCTGGTTTACCCTTAATGCAGTATAGTTTAGATGAAAATAGACATATACCCACTCATCCATTCATTAATTATTGGAAATTTTTTATTGAAAGGCTATCATGTGCATTTAGATAATGACATAATTAAGAAATCAGTAGAGTATTTTAAGGTAAGTTACTTTTTTAAAAAAAATGTTAGTAGTATAATAGATATTGTCTTGCTCAAATAATCAGAGAATGCTTACTATAAATTATGAGAATTCAACTGAGTAATACAAGATGGATTAGATCCCAACAGAGAGGAAAGATTCCAGACAAGAGAAACAACAACCGCAAATTAAAGAAATTTATAGAATGGTTTGGGATAGTGAGTAGAATAATTTGGCTAAAGCAGTAGATTCTAAGAGGAGTAAATGCAACTAAGAACGAAAGGTAGAACATGATCATGACTTGAACCCTAACCCTAAAATCCTACTAATTTTGAATGGCTAAATAAAAATTTGAAATTGACACTGAGGCAGGGGGAACTGGTGATGGTTTGTGAGTCATGCATTGACATAATCAAAATCATATTTTTGGAAGACAGTCCCCAGAAGTTAGTAATTGATAAAAAGTTTAAAGGAAGAAGTGAGGATAGAGAACAAGAGGGTGATATATTTCAGAGATAGATTACTTGAATGTATAGTTTAGAAAATACTGTGATTAAGGTAAATATATAAATTAGAAAGAATGGCCATTTTGGAGGGAAATGTGAAATTCAGTTTAGAAATAAACATTTGTTGAATGCAGGATAAAAAAATAAAAGAAAGAGCACATAATTAGAAAATATGGGATTTTGGTTGAAGTAACTAAGGCCATGCAGTATTTAAACACACAATTAGAGAGTTAGCCTATGACCTTAATTATTTATCACTTACATGTCCCATAATGCTCTGAGTCAGTATCTTCATTATTGTTGTTTTATAAAAGAGAAAACTGAGTCATAAAATGGTTAAATACCTTTTGTTACACTACTGGTTCTTTGCACTGTTAGAGAGAGCAGTTAAGAGCAGAATTGTCTTTCCAAAGGAAAAGTAAGTAGAAAGGAGAGAAGAGCGGGAGCATAATCTGAGTCTTACTCCCATCCTAGTTTGGGAGACCAGTGCATAAAAAGAACGAAACAAAGAAGAGAGATAAAGAGATGTCAGGGCCTGACCTGTTTGGCTCAGTGGATAGAGCGTCAGCCTGCAGACTGAAAGGTTCGATTCCGGTCAAGGGCATGTACCTTGGTTTTGGGCACATCCCCGGTAGGCGGTGTGCAGGAGGCAGCTGATCGATGTATCTCTCTCATCGATGTTTCTAACTCTCTATCTCTCTCTCTTCCTCTCTGTAAAAAATCAATAAAATATATTTTTTAAAAAAATAGATGTCAGTGATAAGAAAATTAGCTAGTTATTCTGCTAACAATTCTACAGCACTAAATGTTCTGAATAAGAACTCTTAAAATTCTGGATCATGTCATTTATATTTAATGTCTAGCTTCCATTAAGTGCTCGCCTAAATGTCTATTTTAAATATTCGCTCTATCCTGTTAAATTTTAAGCATAACAGAACACTTTTACAATGACTGCAAATATTTGAATTTATATATCTCCTTATGAGAACAACGAATATGAGCTATTACAAAATAAAACAATAATTGGCAATCCTTCATACCCAAGGATGATACGATTTTTTTTATAAGTTTTGTGACTCAGATTTTCCTAGCGACAGGGCTATTTGTTCGGGACACTTATTTTTACTCAACTGGCTCCTTCGGTAAGTAACTTTGGTGTGGGCAGGCTAATCGAGATTAGGAAGGAGCCTGGCTGGGATGGCTCAGTGGTTGAGCATTGACCTATGACCTATGAAGCAGGAGGTCACGGTTCCATTCCTGGTCAGGGCACAGGCCCAGCTGTGACTCGATCCCAGTGTGGGGCTTACTAAAGGCAGCCAATCAGTGATCCTCTCTCATTATTGATGTTTCTATCTTCCTCTCTCTTCATCTCCCTCCCTCTCCGAAATAAATTAAAAAGATTAGGAATGAATTGCTACTTTTTATCAAAGATATTTTCACAATAGAATGTTACCTATTCAATATGAGAAATCAACACGGATATTTAGCATATAAGGGCAGGTTTTGATTCGAATGAATGAAACAGCTCATTCTTCTAAGTGATTTGTTAACAAAGAATTTCACAAATTTAGCCTATCATTTTATTTAAAAATATCAGTTTCATTACCCTTATCCATGAATTTCAATTATTAGACGTATCTTATGGTTTGTTCTTTTTCTTTATAACATGTTCGACTTCATTTTCCTACAGGTTCCTACTCAGTTTTGCGTTGCCCTGAGAACACTCCATGTATATTTTATAACCACCCCTGTCATATATACTATTCTGAAGCCTTTAAATAGAAAATTGTTTTCTGGTAAACATGTAGTCTTAACATTTTTTATTTTCTTTTCTCTAAATCCTCTTTGTCATCAATTTCTGATATAGAATATGTCAATATCTGTACTTTTCTACATGTTGCTTCCCACATACAATAATCTCATTCATTATATTGTTATTTAGGCATTTGATCAAGTTACCAGATCCTGGCATTAACTATAAATGGGAGTAGAAACACAGATTTCATAGAAATATAAAAACAGACAACACAGAATAATATATAAGATTGGATTCCCTTTGAGCCTTACTACTAGCATACGTTTCACCAGAGTAGACACTTATGTCTATTAGGACTTATAAACAAAACTACCAAAACATTAAAGTCTAAAAATAAAAGTAATTTTTGTACCACTGCTCCTTAAGGAGGAATGTATTATTTTGTTCTTAAATACAATTTGAATTTAATAAAAACTGTAAACTGTGTTCATTAAAATGGAGTCTCCGAGTGCTGTGACCTTTACCAAGGCTGTTCCTGTGTTTGCCACGTCACATGTTTAGTGTATGAGATGTTCTGTGTATTGAGGACCAGCAGTTCATTACTATTCCTTTTCTCTAATAAGAATAGCATCACTTTTAACTAGTACACCACCTTTTTGTTTTCCTATTTACTAGCATCTCTGTTCTTACCAAATAGATTTCTTCAGACTCGTCCAAACCACCAACGAGTCAGGAAAGGGGGGAAGAATTAAAAAGAGGAGGGGAAAGAGGTGCAAGGTTCTCCATAGAATGTGTAGAAAATACAAATGGAAAGCATTTGGAAGTTACAGAGAGATAAGGAAAGAATCAGAAAGAAAACGCAATTCTTGTCAGTACCTAAAGGAAACAAGTGCTGCTTTATTAGTTGGACAGAGAGTATTTCAGAAGTGCTTAAATTAACATAACTGCTATGCAATAAAATTAAATTTATAATGCCCATGTGTTTTTATTTTCTAAACAAGGGAGACAAATACTAAAGGTAGACATTTACAAATGGTGTGTGACAGCAAAATTCCATTCTGCAACAATTCAGAGTTCAAAATTTTATTCCTTTGTACTTTCTTCTCTTACTGTTTCACCAGTAATTGTAAATTATTCAAATTTATTCCAAAGTTTGGACATGTGGTATTAGATGAAACTTTTGTAAATAAGAAGATTGCTTTATTATGAGTAACCTAATAGCTGGGTTCTGGAGCCCAAGCTGACCTAAATGAATATATCTGCCAGCTGACAATTCATCTGCATGCTTTATTGTGTTTTTTAAAAATTAATCCACACTTACTAAATGCCTACAACAATAGTATTCCTGATATATAAAAAGGTATAAAGATTATAGATTATTAAATGTAATTAAATTCTACTATTCTACTAGCTAGAAAAGATAAAGCCCATTATGAGTCTGACAAGCTGAAGGAAAACTGGTGAGGAGACCTTGCCTGACTAGTGACTACAAAAGTCACTGTCATAAAGAGAAGAGCTAGCAAATGTTTTTATGGAATTAAAAAAAATTATTAAAACTTGTCTCATAATTTACAATACAAAATTATGGCAATAAGCACTCATTACTTAAAAAAAAACCCAGCTTATCTTTAGTTGACTCATTTAATAATTTTTATAATTTTATTTCCTTATCTCAAAACATCTATACTTGAATTATTCAATGTTCCATCACATAATATTGTTAATCATCAAATGCACTAAACTTCAATCAGATCTATGCATAGAAAACAAAATAGAATCATTAAGCCTTTAAATATTGAAGATAAATTTATTGTAAGCTGTAAGTAAATGACTAAATGTATGAGTTAGGAAGAAAAAAATCAAAATCATAAAGACTAATTTGCTGCTAATTATTTAATTCATATATTGTTATATATTTGTCATTAATTAGAACCTAAAGAATGCTTAAACTTCAGCCATGCACAGGCCAAAAATGTCAAAGTCCTTTTGTGCTGATTACTGATTAATTACTTTGAATGATCTAGCATTAAGATTTGTGGTTCTAAAAACTCGTCATTATAGTTAGAGAGCGCATACTTTTTAAGGAAATAAAAAGCTTTTTCCATTTGAGCATGGGCTTTGCCTTTCTGAAAGCTCTAAGTCCACAGGATGTGGAGGGATGATTTAAATTTTACATCAAAATTGTGACTGCACTAGACTTTTTTCTCCCTTCTCAAGGGAGGCATTGTTCTTGCCTTTCCATAACCAGGCGTGACAGCGCCAGACTGGAGTCATACGGCTGGTCTCTGAGTCAGCGTGAAAGTGCTCACCTCCTGAGTTTCCCCAGATGCTCGGCTCCTTGTAAGTCTGAAAGCTGAGCACTGAGTAGCCACATACTCCATTCCTGGGACAGATAGAGAACTGGAGGGGAAAATCTAGTGATTACCAAAAACTGTGTCTTCCAGTACATGCCGTACAACTCTATTAATAACAATAAGAAGAAAGAGCAAAAACAAAAACCCATGGGCTTACTATGAGCACCATTTATCTAAACCAAAAGTTGGGGCAAATATTTTTAACATGTAATTGTGTGCTTCTGAGTTAAAGAAATAAAGTCTAAAAATCAGAAGCCTTTTGGATTTTTCTCAGACATGTGGTTGCCACATGTATAAATTTCAGGTTATAGACAACTGGTTAGAATAGTGAAAGAATAGTGTATGGAATGCATATCTAGTCTCAAGATCTTACAAAGGTAATTTTAAAAACTGTCTGTAGACTCCCTATAAAGGGATAATCTTTACTGCTCTCTATCAGAACAATTGCTGGTGAAACAGAAATTAATTCAATTTCTATTGTTCTATTCTTGAATGAACCTTTCCGGGAAGTTTGAGAGTATCCATGCCTTAGGTATATATGCAACACTTTGTGTGTGCATGTATGTGCGTATGAGAGAGAGAGGAAGAGAGAGAGAGAGAGAGAGAGAGAGAGAGAGAGAGAGAGAGAGAGAGGAAAAAAAGAAGGAGAAGGAGGAAGAGGAGGAGGAGGAGGAGGAGGGGGCAGAGAAGACTTTTACTGCATAATGATATGTTAAGGGGAATTAATATTCTTTTTTTATGGAACCTCTCAATTAAGAATTGGACAGCACCACTTTAATTTAATTCTAATCATATGCTAACAAGTTTTATTTACTATAAAATTCAAACTATTTGTTAAAATTTTTGCATATTTTAAAGGGAAAAATAAAGAAGTAGAAACAAGCTCCTTACAATTTGTGTTCATAAAAAATGAACACAAAGGAAATATAAATAACTATTACTACTATTGTAGTAATAGTAGCAGTACTAATCTTTAATATTTCTTTCTAAAATAATGCCAATCAATGTTTTTCATGTTGTCCTTACGAGGATATATACATGTTTACATATGTGCATATGTTCATATACGCATGGACATAGTTGTAATAACATAAAATAGTTCACCATTTTCCTCAATTCATAGTGAAATAAAATAGATTTGCATTTATAAACATCACTGGTAAGGTGAGGTGCACATGTTGAAAAAATTCTGTTTTAAGCAGGAGAGGATATCTATTTTGGTTTAATGATATTGACCCCTCTGTAAAAATATTATTTCATTTATTTTAATGATTTTGTCATTTTGACTCTCCCAACAGACTCTCCCTTTGACAGAACCGAAAATAAGATATAAAATTTTATCTTCCAAAATACCCTTAAGTACTTATTTACGCCTCCCTCCCTGTCTCCTCATCTGAGCATCCTCTGAAAATCCCACCCCCACACTCTTGCTCTCTCCCTTCTCACATCACTGGCTAAGTCTAAGTGATAGCAAATTGTTCCATAATCAAGAGTGACTTATTGTTAGCATGGTGTACTTCTTGAAACAAAATCTGTGGCATGTTTAATTTATTTAGGATCTAGTAATGATGACAAAAATAATTAAGTAACCAGCCTTGTTTTAATTTCTTTTGTTTTCAAAGGTCATTGTGAAATCAAGCAAGATAAGTCTTCAAAAGCAAACCTCTAGAGAATGGTGTGGTGTTGTTGTTTTTTTGTTGTTTTTTTTTTCTTTACTTTTCCCCTAACAGAAATGAGAAATGAGGCTCACAACCAAAAAAAAGTACTGAGTATCACCATCAGATTTGTTGAGAATGACTGAGTAGTGCAATGAAGAAAAATATTATGACCCCTACCCTCCTACCCTCTTTGGAATCCAAATAACCCTGACAAAGGAAAGTTTATATGCTGCTAACTTCTGGCAAAGTTAGGGGACTTACTCTGCCTTTTCAGCCCCATACAGACTTGGTTGCAGTCTGTCTTTACAACAGCTGTTAAAAATGAACAAAGTGAAAATATTTATGTTCTATTCAAAATAGACAGCAAAGAACATAAATACCATGCACGAATCTTTCCTAGGACCACAGCTCTGATATGGCAGGTAGTCACACCAGGCAAAGACACATTTTCTGAACTTCCTGCCAAAATGAAGAATTTGCCACTAGAATCTTGAAAAGTCCAAGAGTAAGGGTGCAGTGCCAAAGATGATGGGTGTCTATCACCCAAAGTCCAAAACAGCAGGATACTGCCATGGCTGATGTTGTAAGAATGCTGAGCCTCTTCATTGGTCCCTTTTGTGCCAAAGCCTCTTTGCTTGGATGAATATGAATTAAATCCATAAGCTTTCTTATTTTTGTAGCTTGACCTCTAAACTCATTTTACGTCTTAACTGTTTATCTTCTTCCCCCATTAATCTTTCTGGGTTTAGCACATTCCCTGTTGTTTTTAGAGGGGAAAAAGCTTTAAAAGCATGGTTTACACTGCCACTGTGGACCAGTTTGGAATGTTAGTTCTTTTCTATAAATGGGTATGAATTGCTCAGTAGTAACTTGAAGGCTACCAGTTTCCTGCCTCTGAAATAAAAAATCAAAGGATATGGCAAAAACTGTAAAGAAAAAAAATCATCAAACTCTTACGAAGGTATGACGTGTACAAAGATACCAAATGACACCAGTACAAGATTTATACTAGAGTTCAAACCAGGCTAACAGTGATGACACTATCAAATTTCCATTGAAAAAATTATTTTTAAGTATGTCATATAGATAAGCTCTTTGATACAAATAGATTTTCCTATTTGCTTTCACTTTTCAACCCATTCTATGGCTAAGCCCACACAAAGTAGATGTTCTTTAAGACACCATATCACTACAACAGAAATGTCTAATTTAATTGTAATTTCAGTCAGTAATATAGCTGAGTTCTTTTCTTATTCTGTTCATTACAATATAGCTGATGAGAAAGTGTATTGGTTAACACAATCAGATTACCCATATCACCATAAAACCTGTACAAAACCCCAAAGTTTCAAAGCTGCTCACTTTACAACTCCCTCAAAGAAAAACTAATCAACCAAAAGTCCAAAACAAGACTTTAAAGGTGGAATCTTGCACTCGACAGAGTGTTTACCATTGACTGTTTTATAGGTCCTCTGCCATATTTTCTGCTGTTACGTAGCATTTCCCCTCAAAGCTTTCCAAAGGCCCAGCTGTATAAACCAGTCCTGTCAAAGGACATAGTTAAGGGATGGATAAAACAGGGAGGGGTGTCCAACATGCTGACCACTGTCTGAGCTCATGAGGATAAAGGAGCCTTGATGGAGAAAAGTAATCATCCACTGCTATTTTTTTAAACCTCATTACCACATGCTAGAACATTTTTTTCCACTACCCAAACACCCCCAATTCCCATCCCCCACAACTGAAAAGGCCTTTATGTCTCCAAGTGGACAGGGTTCTCCCCAACCTCCCATTCCCTTCTCTCTCCTTTTTGTTTTTTGTTTTTCTGCTGATGGCAAGTTTATGAAGGCATGAGCATTCAAAGGCTTCTTAAAATACAGCTTTCCTCTCCATTAAACCATCCACACACAGTTCCTGAAAACCTTTTTAATGGCTATATAAACTTATTAGCCATGAATAAACCAAACATAATCAACAGCTTTGGATGGCAAGATAGTTATTTCTGCTAAGGACTCCAGGAGAATATGCATTCCTTTAAAAGATAATAAGACACATATAATTGAAGTAGAATGAGTGCTGGAATCAAGGGTATATATCTTACGTTTTTAAGACTATGTTTCCCATAGAATAAACATTTCGAAGAGCGCTGGCTGCGTGCACACTCGGAGCAGCAGCTGCGAGATGTGCTTCTGAAGTTGGAAGGAAAGTTTAGGCCGAGTTCATGAATCCTTTCAAAACCTTCCTCTCATGCGCCCAAGAACATCAAACCATGGAGATGATTTTCCAGAGACTTAAATACGCATTTCCTATTTTCACGTTTGTCATTCTGACATACTACACTGGCATTGTTTATAAAGGACGGAAGCCAAATGCCACACAAAGGGAGCTACCATAACTGCATGTACAGAGCCAGTGAAACATAGTGCAGGTCCTAGAAAGTCTCTGCGCAACAGCTCCCAGAACCTGTACGGAGAGAGTGGTATCATCTGCAGAGTTCTATTTCAGGGTGTCCTTTGAGGTCGAGACAAATTCTGGAGTATTGTTAAAGCCTCTATTTATCCAAAGGTTGATGCAGCTGCAGTGCAGTAAGACCTCTTCCCACTGTCCTGTCAATGACCTACAGAGATTGCCCTTGTCTAGGTGGAGTAACAGGTGATTCCTCTGTCAATCTGCAAACTTTTCCATAAAACGTATATTTATAATACACGTTTAATGTATTAAGAGGCCAATGCATGAAGCTCATGCACTTGGTAGGGTCCCTAGTGGCTGTTGGCTGTCAGCCGGGCCCTCCCTCCTTTCCTCCAGCTGGCCCGCCCCCTGGTCAAACTCCTGGACAAACTCCCACTCGAGGAGACAATTTGCATACTATGCTTTTATTACTATATAGGATACACAGTCTTCTTTTGCATAAACTAGGTAGCTTTCTCTTTCTGTGTCCACAGCTGCTGTAAGTACTAGAGCAACGGGCACTCATGGTCCTCCTGGCTTCCTGTGGCGGGCTACTTTCAGAACTAAGTGAATATTTCCTTCTAATCAATACTTTGTTCTGATGAATATCAAAGCTAAACATATCAAAGTATTTGAAAACAATATCTGCCAATGTCCTGTTTAAATCATCATACAAAAGTGAGTGGGATATAGAAAAAATAATTATACTGGTATACTCCATTGCAAGAGTTCACTTCTCTATCATCATGAACTTCTATCCCTGCCTTTCCTTAATAAACTTAGAAAAATTTCCAGAAATAACTGTGGATAATGTATTCCACAGTTGCAAAAACCACCCAAATCCTAGATAATAAAAGGCTAATATGCAAATAGAATGAACAGCAGAACAACCAGAACAACCAAACAACCAAACAACTGGTTGCTATGAGATGTACTGACCACCAGGGAGCACGGGTGGTACATGACAGGCATTGGCAGCAGATGACAGAGCACAGAACGTGGTGGGCATCAGCCTTGGGAGGATGGCGGAGCAGGTGAGCAGGGGCGCCAGACCAAGGCAGGGCGAGCCTCTGGTGATGACTGAAAATTCTTTGCTCCAGGTGCACAGTGGTCCCACCCGGTGCCTGCACCTGCTGCCAGTGCTGGCCCCACTCGCACCCACAGCCGATACCAGAGCTACTGCTCATCCCCACTGCCAGTGCTTGGCACCAGTCCTGATTGATTGGTGCCATCAGTGGGTGTGAGTGGTGGCTGCTGGCCCTGATCACCCCGAGGGCTTCTCCAACCTCCTCTTGCTCCTGAGAAGTGATTGGGGCAGCACCGCTGCTTGCACCTGCTGCTGGCGCCAGACCCAATAGCTCTGCACCATTAGCAGGTACAAGTGGGGCTGGCACCATCAGTGTGTGGTAGCGGTGGTGGTGGGAGTGGGGCTGCTGGCAGACAGGAGACTGGGGGCCGCCGCAGGAGGGGCATGGAGGATGGGCTGAGAACCACCCCTGTTCCTACCACAGCCCCAAGGCCCACAGTGCCCTTCAAGGTGCATGAATTCATGCTCTGGGCCCCTAGTATTCTTATAAAAGAAGGAAACCAAGCCAGTAAATATATTGTGACATCTTAGAAAATTAATAATAATTACAATAATTATTTTATGTAAACCAAATTACTTCAATACATACTATAAAATAATCATTTTTATCCAGAAAATAGAAATATATTTATAATTTCTGTTGATTTTTAAATAATATGGACTTTTATTAAGCATTATTGTTAGACTTACATTAAGTAAATATGCTTTTTCTTCTGTTTGTTTTTTTCATTTTTTAGCACCCATTTTGCAACAGCATCTTTTTATGAAACCATGATAAACAGATATTTAATAATTATTCTAGAAGAAAACAATACGGAATCACAGCTCATTCCTAGTGCACACACAGGACCAATGATATTCTGTTCTCCGAGGACATGTTCCCAGGGGTAGGCTATCAACTTTTTTTTTTTACTAATTTCTTCATTTAAATGCTTATAAAATATAATATGTATTATTATACTTCCAAAATAGTGGAGTCTGCAGCAGGTGGATCCAGCATTTCAATCTTGTTAATACAGGCAAGGCTCCGGGAAGGAAACCTCTAATCACAATATTTGTAAATCCTATGTGCAATAATCTCCAAAATAATTATCCTGAGCTCAAAATTAATGCATCTCCTATGAAATCAACCATTGTTGGTGCTAGCTGTGTAATCAAGCCTTAAGAAAGTATACAAGGGAAGCAGAATATAGAACTTGAATACATTTTTAATATTTATTCTTAATAGTTTGTTTATAAATGAATATCCACCATAATAAAAGTAGAACATGGTCCTCAATTATTAATATTCTATAATATATTCCAAGATGCTTTAGTAGTTAGAATTGATTATTAGTTTGAATAATCATAGGCTTAGTTACATAAACATCAAGGTAAATCTAGAAGCAAGTGTTTCTTTTTTAAAAAATATATTTTATTGATTTTTTACAGAGAGGAAGGGAGAGGGATAGAGAGTTAGAAACATTGATAAGAGATAAAAGTGGATCAGCTGCTTCCTGCACACCTCCTAGTGGGGATGTGCCCGGACCCAGGTACATGCCCTTGACTGGAATCGAACCCAGGACCCTTGAGTCCGCAGGCCGACACTCTATCCACTGAGCCAAACTGGTTAGGGCTCTTTTTATTTCTTTAAAAATAATTTAGACTATCATGGTGGAGAACAAATGAATGAATGAATTAGAAGTAAGAGGCACAGGCCCTGACCAGTTTGGCTCAGTGGATAGAGCGTCCGCCTGTGGACTCAAGGGTCCCAGGTTCAATTCTGGTCAAGGGCATGTATATTGGTTGCGGGCACATCCCCAGTATGGGGTGTGCAGGAGGCAGCTTATCAATGTTTCTCTCTCACTGATGTTTCTAACTCTCTATTTCTCTCCCTTCCTCTCTGTAAAAAATCAATAAAATATATTTTTTAAAATGTCTGCTTTAAAAAAAAAAAAGAAGAGGCACAGACATTTGGGTGATAACAATTATAACATAAAATAATGTACATGAGTAGTAAAGCACAGTAGCTTACTGATTCCCAAGGACCCAGATATTTTCAAAATCAGCTCCTATGATCATTACTAATTAAATAAGTGTTTTTTCAATCTGTGCTTGTAGTTCACATTTATTTTAACTTTATGCAATCTTTGCACAACTTTTGCACTCCTGCAAGTAATCTACTTGAAAATTCTAAATTTAAATACAAAACCTCATGTTGTGGTCTTTATCCCTACAACTGGAACCCATCTATCAGACTTTTTAATCCAGAAGAAACTTTTTAAGCAAAATAAAAATGAATTTTGAACTTCATGAGTTACTTTGTGAGTTACTCACTTGGAAGCATAAACTCTGGGCCACAAACAATATTACTCATTTTCCAGTCTAGTGCAGGATCTCACATAGGGCATAATAAACCAAAGCTGAGGAGTGTTCACAGTACTTAAAAGCATGAGCTTTGATTAAACAAACCCGGGCTAAGTCTTAGTTATGCTGTTTCCTAGCTTCATGATCTTGACCATGTTACTTACTCTCTCTGAATTTCTGTTTTCTTACTATAGGTGACATTACCTGCATTTTGAAGGAAGTAAATACATACATATAAAAGCAAATAGCACTCTACCAAACACACTATAAGTACTGAATAAATGCTACCTACTATTATTGCTATTAGGAATTGAATTGAATTGAGTCTAATTTAAACAACTCAGTTGTACAGCACAGTTAAGGTTATGGTACGACCCAACCTAATTAGCTATGAAAAGCCATCTGTGTTTGATGTATTTGGACCTATGAAAAAGAGCCAAGAGTTATTTTAACTTTTCTGTACAGCCAATTTTTTGTTTGTTTTTGAATTAAAAAATAAAATTTAGAATTCACTGCACTAGGCTAAGATTTCTCAATCTTGTTGGATAAGTGAGTAATCAAATTCTACACTATAGATCCAGACACACAGGAAACATGGAACAGACTGTGGAATCTCAGAGGGAAGGCAGCAGGGTGAGGAGGAGTGAGGGGGCAGTAGGTGGGGAGAGATTAACCAAATAATTTATATGCATATATGCATAACCCATGGACACAGACAATAGTATGGTAAAGGCAGGGATGGGGTGGGGGTCAGGGGCAGGCTAGAAGAGGTTAATGGGGGAAAAGAGGGGATATCTGTAAGACTTTCAACAATGATTAATGTTTAAAAAGTTCTACCTTCTAGCAATTCAGAGTGTTCAGCCTTCAAATATTTTATTTTCAAATTAAGACAAGAGAAATCACTCTTGAGTAACACCAAGAAGTATGATAGCAGTCTTCCCACTACTCATGCACCAAAATCTTACCCCATTGCTAGGAATTCAGAATATGGTTTTTTGCTGTATTACATTTATTTCTAAACAACTTATATAAAAGAGATTCCTTCCACCTGTTTCTTGAGGGTGAGGTGGATCTCCTTAGGATAGAGGAAAGTAGTACATGTTATTATAAGATTCAGTCATGGGAAAAGTCTCCTCAGAAATTGCTGTTCGTATGAACAATTTCCCCAAGCTATGTGTAGGACTTAAGACTTCCAGACAAAGAATGGGGTTTCCATGGTAGAGAACAAAGTTGGAAGACAGGTGCGTGGTGTCACCGGGTTTGGCTTAGATTGATAACTGGCATTTTGTATGGCCATCTGAGGACCATGTGGCTAAACCCCAAAAGGATAATTTTTGACCAGAAAAAGCAAACTATCACAAAAGTGAAAGAAAAAAACAAACAAACTAGTAAACTAGTAGGAATTTCCTTTTCAATATCTGTAACTATTCAGCTACTGAAACAGTTCCCTGTATAGTGTCATCAATAATTTCAGCCACCTCATTCCTAAAATGACCATCTAGTTCACCTAAACACATTGTGCACTTTTAATGAAACGTTTTAAAGCAAAGAACTATGGCCACAAAACACTCCAAGAGAAAACAACCAAGTTAGAATGATTTCTCGTGACTTGCAAAAGAAGGGCAGGTAGATATCTTCTAGCTATCACCAGAAAGCAGACTGAAAGAATAGCTACATCAAAACAAAGTGATGGCAGGACAGCTTAAATGCCACCAATTACTTGCCATATGGACTATATCCCCTTGGCTCACGAAGTATTTAGAGACTATTCAGAATTATTAAGCACTGCTGTCACAGTCCTGTCAAGAAATGTAAACCTTATTCATATTTTGAGGTACTGCGGACACATATAAGAAAGAGTAAAGAACTATAAGGGAAATTAATACCTTTAAACTATATTGTCTTTTGAACCTCTATGTTACCAATATGATTTTAATTACAAACACTGGGTAAAATAGGTTTTATTATAAATAATCAATGTAGCCTTCCTGATTCTTAGAAAAACTCACAGAGCATTATCAAGGGATGCATTCTTAGAATTCCTACTTCACTGTTAACATGGGCATCGATGCCAGAGCCACCGTTGAAGTTCTGGTGTTAAACTTTTTTACCAACTAGTGTGGCAATTTCTGCCAATGGAGGAATTTCTATCAGGAATTTTTGAATATGTGAAAATGTGTTAAATTCTAAAATACCATACATGGATTTCTGTGTTATACACAGCACACATAGCTTTACATAGGTATAAATATATACCTCAAAGAAAATTATTGAAACAAGACCTTCTGCTTTGGCAGAGGTATAGATTGTATTTATTTTGTGTGGTTTTAGAGGACATTACCAGGACTATTCATGCATTCAATATTTATTGAAAGTCTGCTATGTGCAAGGGTGCCCTATCTTTTGGAAGCAAGTATACACACACACACACATACTCACACACATACACACACACACACACACACACACACACACACACTAGAGGCCCAGTGCATAAAAATTTGTGCACTCAGGGGGTCCCTCAACCCAGCCTGTGCCCTCTCCCTCTCTCCCAGTCTGGGACCCCTCAGAGGGTGTCCACCTGCTAGCTTAGGTCCTAGGCCTGCTCCCTGGGAAATTGGGCCTAAGCTGGCAGCCAGACATCCCTCTGGCAGCCCAGGAGCCCTCAGGGGATGTCCACTTGCCAGTGGGGAGCAGGCCTAAGCTGCAGTAGGACATCCTTAGTGCTGCAGGAGAGGCTCCCACCACCACTGCTGTACTGGCAGCTGTCAGCCTGGCTTGTGGCTAAGCAGAGCTCCCTCTGTGGGAGTGCATTGAGCATCTGCCTCCTGGTGGTCAATGTGAGTCATAGTGATCAGTCATTCCCATGGTTCTGCTGTGAGGGTCAATTTGCATATTACCCTTTTATTATATAGGATATATATATATATATATATATATATATATATATATACACACACACACACACACACACACACACATATATGGAAAGAAAGAGAGAGAGAGAGAGAGAGAGAGAGAGAGAGAGAGAGAGAGAAGTAATATGCAAATTAGGGTCAGAATTCTGTAATGATCACGACCAGCTCAGGAGGAGGGGCCAGGCGCAGCCCCGATCCTGAGAGAACAACACAGGGTGCCTGCTCTAAAATTCCACAGCACGGCTGGGGGCAGGCCCCCATTGGACACATACACACACACACACACACACACACACACACACCTGGCATGCCTGCTCTGAGCCTCCCCATGAGCAGGCCTAAGCTGTCAGTACGACATCCCCTGAGGGCTCCTGGACTGTGAGAAAGGGCAGGCTGGGCTGAGGGACCTTCCCCCGCTCCCCATGCATGAATTTCATACACCAGGCCTCTAGTATAATTATAATATTACACAAAATATTTACGAATAGTAACAAGGGAATAACAGAAGAGTTCAATGCAGAAGTTACTAAGTTAGTAAGAGAAGGTACGTTTAGGCTCACTGTTAAAAAGACGCTTCTGTCAGAGCCAACCAAACATGGAATTTCTTGTCTCAGGAGAGAATATATGCCACAACACTTTAAGCATCCAAACTGAAGACAGATCCTATATCAGAAATGCTATTGAGAGGACTCCTGCATTCCTTTAAAAGGCTGAACTGGTTGACTTTTACTGTACCTTCCAATCCCTTGGCTTTTTATTCTTCATAAAAAGAACTGAGTATGATTTGCTAATATTTCTACTATGAGATGAATTATAGTAAACAGCAGAGTTTAATGAGTCTAAGATGATAGTAAAATATGTTGGAAAATGGAAATTATAAGAGTACGAATAGGAATTTTCATGAGAACCAATCAATTGTACATCCAGGGTTAAGCAAAAGTAGGTTTAGAGTTGTTCATGTGGAAAATAATACAATTATACATAATAATACAAGAACAAACTGTTTCATATACTCACAACTGTAAGCCTACTTTGCCTCAGCCTATAAACTATATAATTATGGAGAATTCTTCATAATATAGTAATTGGTAATATGAATATTTTATAAATTACACAGCATACTTTACTTCAGCTTTAAAGTAGTACAAAAACTGGCCCATTCAGTGTGGCTCAGTGGTTGAGTGTTGACCCATGAACCAGAAAGCCATGAAAAAAATTGATTCCTGGTCAGGGCACATGCCCAGGTTGCTGGCTCAATCCCCAGTAGGGGGCATGTAGGAGACAGCTGATCAATGATTCTCTCTCATCATTGATGTTTCTATTTTTTTTTCCTTTCTTCTCTGAAATCAATAAAAATATATTAAGGTAACACAAAAACTGATATGGGTTCTATGAGCTATATTCTAAGACTGATGGTAGATTTGACACAATTATTTTTTGCTTACCCTTATTTCAAGCCATTAGCATGCATTTATGCTTCATATAAACATAGGGATATATGTGAATAAACTATTTGCATGCTTTATGATTACTAACAATACAATGCTAATATTTCCTTTAAATTTATGTTTTTCTATTTCCTAATGATTTTCAGGGACCCTTATCTGTATTTTTTTTCTTTACTCAAAGCATTTCTTTTTAAATTTCAAAGCATATGGTCCTCAGAGATTTCTATTTTGAGGTAATATGGGCATGCAATTTTAACATCCTCTCTTTCCTCCATCTAAGTGTCATATAATCTTCTACTACAAAGAAAGGACTGATACCAACTCTTACCTTACCAGTGAAAATCCCTAAAGCATGTCATCACCAACATCTGGGTGGGATCAACCAAAAAATCAGAATAAAAATTTCAACTTATAATTAATTCATTTCAGCTAATGAATCTGGTTCTTGGTTGGCCGACTACATTTGTAGGTGTAAGAATTTGATTTAATGAAGTTCTGTTATATTTGATCATACCTCTCAGATGTTTACCCACTTATATTTCAGGGACTTACATATAAAGAGAATAATGCTCCCTAAATCATCCATTTTAACATTTTACTAAAATAGTCAACATTATAAAATATTTCTAACTAAAAATCAATATGCATTGCAGAGTTACAAAAATCCAGAGACTGAAAGGCACTGGAGAGATACTATCATGAGTAAATAATATAAATGTGCAAATACCTGCATTGTATCGGGGTATATCAGTGACAGGCACATTGTAAAAATTTGCAAAGTAAATTTGCAGAGTAGAGTGGCTGCTATGAACTCTGGTTCTTGGTTTTCGGGGGGGATTGTCGACTCAATGTAATAAAAATATCCAGTTATCAAGAAAAGTCCAATATCTGGATTTTTATAAGAAATCTCTAAAATTTTAATGTTAGTAAAACATGAACAATAATAACAACAAACACCCAGAGCCATTTCATTAGTTTGTGACCTTAAGTTTCGTTTGTTTATTTGTTTTCTTAATATGTTCTCATTAATTTTATAAAGAGAGGATGGGAGAGAGAAACATCTGTGTGAGAGAAACATCAATCAGCTGCTTCCTGTAGCCCCTCTACCAGGGATGAAGTCTGCAACCTGGAATAAAACCAGTGAGCTTTTCGTGCATGGGAGGACGCCCAACCAACTGAACCACACTACCAAGGCACCTTTGGTTTAATGTGAATCTAACAGTGAACAGAAAACATTTGGTATTAAAGCTATCCCAGAATATTTCAGTACTTCTTGTCCTTTTATAGTTTCTTCACTTAGATGTGGTAATAACAAAATGTGGTTAGTACTTACACAGCATCTACTATATAACACTAAATGAGATATCTTCTTACCTACCTATTTAATCTTTACAACCCTACAAACAGTTACTATTTCTGCTCCTATTCATGGCTAAAGAAAGCAAGGGACTGAGGTGAAGTGACCTGCCCAAAGGCTCAGCCTAGGTAGCAGGACCAAATTTAATCGACAGCCTATGGCCCCAGAGTCCATGCTTCTAACACTACAATGCTTCTATTGTGAATTTCCCTGAGGTGCATTAAATACACAAATTTATAAAAAATAAACCTACCAAAAAACTGACGTATCTTCTGGCAAATATATCTGTACCACTTATTGATGAGTAAGACCATCTGGAAAATAAAATTTAGACTCTAAAATACTGAACCCTTTGGATGATTTGAATGATATCCTATATAATAGAAGTCTAATATGCTAAGTGTCCCATCGACTGGTCAACCATTCAACCAAAGTAAAATATGCTAATGACATGTTAAAGCCACTCAACTGCTTGCTATGATGTGCACTCTCCACCAGGGGGCAGAGAGTTGACCGGTTGATCAGTCGCTATGAAATGCACTGAACACCAGGGGGCAGATGTTCCAACCAGTAGGTGAGCTTGCTGGTAGGGTCTGGCCTATCAGGACTGGGTGAGATGGGCCAGATATGCCCTGGAGTCCTCCCTTTGTCCCTCCTCAGCTGGCCAACCCTCAGTGTCTCTCCCCTGCCCCAATCATGCACCAGTAGTGTCCCTCAGCCTGGCCTGTGCCCTCTCTCAATTTGGGACCCCTCGGAGGATGTCAGAGATCCAGTTTTGGCCTGACGCCACAGGCCAGGCTGAGGGACCCCACCGGTGCACAAATCTGTGCACCAGGCCTCTAGTATTATAATATTTGACACTAAAATTATCTCACAAAATCCTGTACACATGATTAGTAGATTCTGTTTTAAATCTAATATATCCATAGCCCTCTTGCCAAATACTTATCAGGATTTATTTAACCAGTACTCCTTTTGTCTAAATGTCTACTCACTTATGGCATGTTCTGTTCTACGAAATCATTTTTCTCATCTCTAATGCCAAAGGGGTTTTAAGGGATTAGCTCCCAAATAGAAATTTTCTAATATAAAAAATATTATTCTGCCAAAGCAATAGAAAAGAATCCATATTTATAATGGGTTGTCTTTTGTGTAATTTTAATTTACCTGGAATACGAGTTCCTAATCCCTAGGTGTTTGCATTTCACTTGCAGAGGACACTCAATGTATTCCAGGCATAAGAAACTGTAAGAGTGCCTCATCTAGTCTTTGAGGGAATCTGGTTGGCTAGTCAGGTAATCCTCTCAGATCAGTAACCGACTAGTACTAAGACAAAATTCCCAGCACAGACCAATGACACTTCTGCTCTGCCACTTAATTTTCCATTTGATTTAGGTCACCATTGAGTATTGGAATCATAACCGTAGCACAGATTATATATGAACTGGAAGTAGAAGCTTCTTGAGATTGTTTCCATGAATCTCCCCATGAAGAGCAAAATGAAAATCAGAATGCCGCTGGCCTGATCCACGGGCCTGCCATTAGGAAATATCTCTGCCAAATTTTTTCTATAAGTGGGAAGGGAAAAAGCATATTAGTGCTCAAAATCTAAAAAATAAAATCTTACCTAGACCTAAATTTCCATAATAACTTTGAGGATGTCAAAATAAGCAGTTTATAAAATATATGTAACAATGGCATGATTAAAAAAAAATCTCATTCATTAAGATAAGGTGTGTAAACAATGCTGATAAAGGCTAAGAATGTCTTGTGAAAGAATATGTAAAAATTTTAATAGATGCCAAGGTGAGCTATTATTTAGGTCAGCAATTTCATGAAGACTGTGTAACTTTTTCATTTCTATGTATCCTGGGCGACAGCAGTACCTCACACTGTGTTTTTGTTGAGTGATTGTCCAAATACATAAAATAATCCTTCCTTCTATAATGTTTAAATAATTACTGGTACATAATTTACCTAATATTCCCTTTCAAAGGGCGTATAAAGTTTAGAATGGGGTCTGTACTGCCAAAAAAGCCTAATAAAGAAGTTCAAAAATTATCAACAGGAGCAGTGCATCAATCAGAGGAGGTCTGATCGTGATTAAGTAAAAGCATTTAAAAAACCTCAAATTTCCGTTCATAAGTGGAATTTAAAGCAGCTGTTCAGCACTAGCACAATGTCTGCCCTAGGAATTAAAAAAAGGAAAAAAAATTAAAAAGCCAATCAGGGCAGCAGCAAATTATTGTTCTAAGACCTCAACGTTGATATGGCCTTTAAAAAAACATGTAAAAATCCGAAGGGACAACTTTGCCTTTTTGGATTGCACTGCAGACAAAAAGAATTTGGTCTTTCAACGTTGGGGGTCTCTGTTTTTCCACACTAAGTAGAGGCGTTTCCCTGAGAAGCAAAGGTCTCCGGGGACATGTCTGTCACAGCAGCTACTTTCTGTTTCACTTGTTGGCAAACTTACATTTCAAAACAACAACAAAAACGAGCCTCCCCAGCTCCCTGTAAACCAAGGAGGTAGACACAAAAAATATTTCAAAGCAAGAAAGCAAACAGACTGTGAGGACTGAAACTCAGACCAAAGGCATCTGCTCTCCAACTCACACTCCCCGCAACCACCCAGCCTTCTTACAGTCTTACAGATTTTCCTCAGAGATGTTGCCATTTTAGCTTTGTTTTTCCCCAAGTTCTGGCAATACCCATCCCTGCAGGCAAGGCAGCAAAGCCACTCGCAGAATCCAAACCGGAAAACAGAAAAGCTGTGCTGTCTTTTCTTCTCCGCCACTCCATTACTAATTTATTTTTTTCCGAAGTAAAACTCCTTCATTCTATCCAAAACGGCAATCACTAGCTTCCAGGATATAACAATTATTTCATTAGGAGCAAAGAATCCAGAAAAGATTACCTTCTGCAGGGTTAAAAAAAAAAAAAAAAAAAAAAAAAAAAGGTCTAGTTGACACAGAGGACAATTTCCCCTTGGGCTTCCACTTTTTTCACAAAGGAATACTTCTGTTAACTGGCTAGTGTTCCTCCTCAATAAAAGGCCAAAGTCATCTTTGTTTTCACTCATTTCTAGTATACCTCCTCCTGAATCTCACCCAATACGATGACACAGCTTCCTGCTGTTCAGTCTTGATTTTTAAAAAAAGAAAATAATAGGGAAGAGTAAAATGTTGAATGCCATGCTGCTATTGATTATCAATATATCATTTAGAATACAAGAATATTACTAAGATTTTTTCAAAAGATACCAGTTTTGAAATTCTACTCACACATAGTACTTATATTTTCCCCTTTAAATTTAGAAGCAACAACCGACAAAATAATCCCAGGGTTTTGTGTCCAAAAAAAAAAAAAAAAAAAAAAAAATCTATTGGTAGGAGTACAAAGAGAACAGGACATCCGCCTGCATTCATGGGTCACTTGTGCCTTACAAACATTTCTCTCTATGACTTACATCACTTAGCTTCATATGTGTAGTTGAAGTTCAAATGAGTTGTTAGATGATAACATTACAGAGAAAATGGGATCCTATAGATAAATGATATTTTCCACAACAGTCATATGTAACATTATCAGATATACCCTCTAAAAATTATGCTGGTTCAACTGCCATTAAGTCTATATTTTGGAATAGTCAACCCAATTATCAAGCAGTTGATCTTGAGTGTTGATATTATGTTTGGTGTGAGGAACTAAAGATGAATAAATCTTAGCTGATGCACTCACAGTGTAGGACCATCACAATCTAGTGAAGAGATACAGCTGTGAGGAATACTATAAACAGAGGTAGAAAGAAGAGCCTTTGACAATCATAGAGGGAGTACATGGCTTCCTCGATCAGTCAAAGGAGGCTTCAGAAAGCAGGAAACACCCACAGGGACACTTAACAATGTGGCTATAACAACAGCAAAAGCACAGAACTGAAAAAAGTATAGAGTGATATGCAGTGGCTAGAAACTGAGGTACAGATGGAATTGATAGGCAAGTAATTAGATCAATGGTAGAATAAATAGCCAGAAAGTCAGAGTAAGGTCTGATTATTTAAAGAACATCCCTTGAACATCAAGAATATGCTAAACCTGGAGCATAAGGATGCTGCAGAATTATCAGAAGCGATTAAATTAAGCAGTGCCATGACCAAAAGATACATTAACATTAAATCGTATTAAAATGCAGTCTCTGCCCAAGTTCAAAAATCAATACCTCTCTAATGCCCACATGATAAAAGCCCATCCTGAGGTCTGGGACACTCCACAACCTTTCCCTAACTTGTGTGTTTATATCCTGTATCTTGGTCAAACAGTGCCTTGCCATGTCCAAAGCTTAGCATGGTGATACAGTTTGGTTCAAGTGGACACAGAATCTTTCAAACCTATTCCAAGTGATCTAATAGCATATGCAACATTCAGAACCCAGTTCAAAAGTCAGTACCATCATATAACATTCTTCTGTCTTCATTGTTTTAAGTCATTTTTCCCCTTTTTTGAGCTACCATGGTACTCTGTATCTATATTTGTATTTATAAAACATATTCTTGTAAAGTTTACATGAAGTTTTCTACCATCCTATAAAAGGCAGTTGAGGAAAGATTTTTTTTCACTCCAAGTGTTGCTTAAAAAGGTTTTGCAAAAGATATTAATTGAATTGTACTAAGATAAAATGTTTAGTTATGTTTTTTAACTTAAAAAGTGATATTAAATTTTATGAAGGTAACTGAAATATTAAAAATCACAGATATGAATTAAACATCTGAATGAAGTCATCTAATCTAATAAAAGAGTAATATTAAAGTTAACCATCACTCTGAGACACCTAAGACACGCCCACCAGCCAAGCCATGCCCATCAGCCAATCAGAGCAGCTGTATGCAAATTAACCAAGATGGCAGCCAGCAGCTATGGAGCTAGAGCAAACAGGAGGCTTCTGTTGCACCAGCGATGGAGTTGAAATTGCTTGCCTAGGCCGGCCAGTCCTCTGCTCAAGGCAACAAAGTTTCAATTATAGAAGATAAACCCCAGAAACCTGATTCCAGCCAGCCTCGCTGGGACCTTGGGTAAATGGGAGCTGTGGGCAGCCTGAAAATGGCCCTCAACCCCTCACCCAGGCTGGCCAGGCATGTCAGCAGGTGGACATCCCCTGAGGGGTCCCAGACTAGGAGAGGGCACAGGCCAGGCTGAGGGACCCCCCGAGTGCACAAATTTTTGTGCACCAGGCTCCTAATCTAAACTAATAAAAGCGAAATAGTAAAATTAACTGTTTCTCCGAGACGGGGTAAGCC
>PVJC01006919.1:0-53228 GCA_004026665.1 Murina feae | reverse complement strand
CTTCCTGGACTTGGAAGTCTATTTCTTTCACCAGGTGAGGGAAGTTTTCTGTCATTATTTCTTCAAATAGGTTTTCAATATCTTGCTCTTTCTCTTCTTCTGGCACCCCTATAATTCTGATGTTTGTGCGCTTGAAGTTGTCCCAGAGACTCCTTACACTATCTTCATACTTTTTGATCCTTTTTCTTTTTTCTTTTCTCGCTGGGTGGGTTTTGCTTCTTCATATTTCATATCTTTGACTTGCTTCTTGCGATCCTCTCGTCTGCTGTTGGATGTCTGTATAATATTCTTCATTTCAGTCATTGTATGATTCATTTCTAGTTAGTCCTTTATCATATCCTTGAGGGTCTCATTAGATTCATTGAGGATCTCACTAAATTTATTGGCAGTCTCTAGCATTTTCTTGAAAAACCTAATAACCGTGGTTTTGAACTCTATATCCTGTCGTTTTCTTTCCTCCATTTCTGTCATTTGTGACCTGTTTCATCTCTGCATTTTGGCTGCTTCCCTTTCTGATTTAGGCGATCACTGCGAGGGATTAGCCTCTAAGCCACTTGGTTATGAGAGTCAGCTGTGTCTACAGTGGGAGAACTTCTGTGCTGGAGACACCCTTATGGGGCAAGAGTTGTTTCAGTGGAGCTTTTATGCTCACTGCATCTGCCCTGAGTGTGTTCCTTGTGGATCTGTTTTGTTTAGGTTAGTCCCACTCTGGCCACTGGGTGAGGTTGGCTCCTGTATCTTTAAGGAGGCGTTGATTAAGCCTCTGCCCTAGGCTACTCTGTCGCAGCTTGGGAGGGGCAGGGCCTCGGGGAGTTTGCAGGGCGGGGTGGAGCAAATAGCTATGGCGCTTCTCAGCCCTGTGCTGAGAGACACCAGGTCTCTGTGTCCCACGGTAATTGCTGCAAGCAACGCTGAGAGAAACCCGCTTTGGGTTTCCTCCCGGTGCCAGTCAGTCCCCCTTCTCTGGGTGTCTGGGTCCTCAGAAACTCGCCTGGAACTGGAGTTCAGAGCCGCTGGGAACTTGTGGCTCTCTCTGTTTTGGAAAAGAACCGCGTCCCCCGGCGTCAGTCCTTCCCCGAGCCCCGTGCGCGCGCCTCCGTACCTCTGTACTTTGCTTCCGCTGCTCCTCTGAGTCTCAGACTCTTCTCTAGTTGTAGGATTTTCACTCAGCCAGCCTTCCTGTGGGTGCGAGTGTTGTCCGTGTGTTCTTTTCGTGGTTTTTCTGAAATAGTTGTTCACGGCTGCATTTACGGTGTCTACCCTATGCCGCCATCTTGTTTCTCTCATCCATGTTTTATGGAGACCAGTAATTTATTTTTTTTATTGTTGTATAGTATTATGATATAATATTAAAGCATACTTTATTTATCCATTCTCATTAATGGCACAACTATATTCCTCTTTTTGTTGTTGTTGTTAATCATTGCTCAGGGTATCTTTCCATTGATATTTAGGGAGAATGGAAAAGAGAGAGAAGCATTGATGTGAGAAAAACACATTAATTGGTTGCCTCCTGCATGAGCCTTGACCAGGGCCTGGGCCAGGGAGGAACCTGCAACTGAGGTCAGTGCCCTTGACTGTAATTGAACCTGGGACCCTTCTTCGGTCCTCAAGACATCACTGAGCCAAACCAGCTAGGACCAGCTATATTCTTAAATAACTCTTTGATAAAGTTTGTTACCTAAAAACAGTGACTAAGATCTTTACACAAAATTTAAAAAAAGTCTCTATTTTCTTAAAAATCATTTTCCAGATCTACCTAACTCAGCAAATTTGGACAATCCTTTGCAGTAAATGGTCACAGAATTTGACCTAAGCATATATTTTATCACTTGTGAGATAAGCATCTTTTTCTCTTCTTTTTTTTTTCTGATGACCTTGAGATACCAAGGCTCAAATATACTTTCTCAGAGTTTCACACACAGCCAGGGAAAAGGTGTGGTGGACAGACTGAAAGACTGTCAAAAGCTGATTTGGATGTCTACAACATTTATTAATTAATTTCAGATAACAGTCTTCTACTGCATAGAGAGTTTATGGTGATGTTAAATGTTTGAAATGAAGAGACCTACATAAATTTTAAGACAGTAAGTAATTCATGATCATTTCTCATAATCACTTGAGACAGATAGAAAGGAGGCCAAAGGTTTGACAGCCAGCAAAACAGGTTTGCTGACAGCAGAAATGGGCAGTCATTGCCTTATTTTCTTTGGAAGCCATTTGTCACTGTCAGACACACACACAGTGGCCTCTCTTTTAGCACCGTTCAAACAAGAATACAGTTTGCATCCTGACATTTCCCTGAAAACAGCAAGTTTCATTTATCATCACAGTAATTTTCAAGCTTCACATCCACTATTGTAAAGGTGAGCTGAGTTTTTTAAGAGTGGTTTTGTTGAGCAATGCTATTTCCCCATGAAAACCCATAATTTGACTTTTCAAACTCATATCCCTTCACATCTGTTTGCTGTCTCAATAAACCTTGACAATTATTTATTTTGGTATTATTCCCTTATTGGGTTCAATTTCATTCTTTAAATAATCCCATTAGATTCACATATATAATTGTAGGTCACTGATTCTTAAACTATTACTATTCATGCATATCTATTATTATACAAGAAACTAAAAATTTTAATATATGAGTCAAAGGTGAAATTAAGACTTTTTTTAGAATAATGCTCTAGAACTTAGCTTTAAGTAGAAATTACTGTTAAACCACGTTAGAACTGTAGTCTTGCTATGACTGAGAATAAAACAAGTTGCTTTTCACATGAGGTAGGAAAGTATAGATAGCACTAGAAGAATAGTAAGAAAAAAGTTAATATATAACTGTGTATACCTCATCCAGCCTTTATTCCCTTAAATTAATTTCTAAAGCTATAAAAGATTTTTAAAATTAAAATATTATTCTTCTATTATACAGGAAATGCACCCAGACTGTAGAATTAATAGAAGATATACATAATTCTACAACAGAATAAAATTAAAAAATTATATAAAAATAGTTACAGCATCACAATTTTTAAATCTTAGAATTTTGATGATACCTACGCAATATTTTAGATTAGGGGTTGACAAACCATGGCCTATGGCAGCATTCAGTCAGTTGCCTAGTTAGTAAATAATGTTTGATTGGAACACAGCCGCACCCGTATGTTTACAGATTATCTATGGCTGCTTTGACACTGCACCACAGAGTTGAAGAGTTTTGACCAAGAGCAAAAGGCTTGCAAAGCTTAAAATATTTATCTGGTCTTTTACACACAAAAATTTTCTGACTCCTGGTCTAGTTCATCCAGTAAAGATTAGATTATCTGAAGAAGCACTCTTGAACATGTGCCTATGCCTTACTTCAAGGAACTTACTATCTAATTGTGAAATATAAGACATAGATATTAATACAATTTGAAGTAAAAAAAATTACTAGTGCCATAGAAGATACAAAATGCTTTAAGATTTCAGTAGGGACATTGGGGAAGGCATTACAGAGAAGACTAAATTTGAGCTTAGTTTGATAGATAGATAGGAAGAGACTATGCCAAAATGCTTATGGAATAATCCTATTCAAAGGAATGGCAGGAAAAAAATCTAGAAGATGGGGAAACACTGTGCATGTGTGAGGACCACCAAGTAGATCAATTGTACTACAATAAGGGAGTATGAAAGAGTGGATGTGCTATACCTTTGGAATGATGGGGCTAAGGGATTAAATACAAGCTGAGATAATGTTTCAAGTGAAAGGCTTAAAGTGGATTGAAAGAAACATGGTCAATATGGAAGTTCAAGGTATATCCCAAAATTCTTTGATATTTCCTTCAAGAGATGAAGCAGAATTCCTTCTTGAGTGTAGACTGAACTGGACTTGGTAAATCACTAGTAAAAAACAAAGTGAGGTGAGATTGATAATGTGGGACTTTCAAGACTAAAGGATGAAAGGCACCGTGAATTTCTTGTTCTCTCATGAATAGCTTGCTCTGGAGGATCTAAGGTGCCCTGTCTTGAGAATACTCAAGCAGACCTATCAAGAGGCCCAGGTGTCAAAAACTCACGTCTTCCTGATAACAGTCAGCAAGAAATTGAGTTCTTCTGAGAGGGAGCCATCCTGGAAGCAGATCCTCCTGCTCCAGTTGAGCCTTCAGATGATGGTGGCTGCAGCCCACAGCTTGATAGAAATTCTGAGGTGTGGTCCTCACCTTCATGAAGAGGGTTCCTGTGGGATTGAATCCAAGTTGGCCACAGCAACAACTCTTTCATTCAGATACTCTTTATTGATTGACTGTCACTCTCAGTGCTTCCTGAGATCATTTCCAAAATTATTGCCTTGTATTCAAATCCTTGTGTCAGGGTCTGCTTTTGGGAAAACCCAAATTTGTTGAATAATGAAGGTCTGAATTAGAGTGGTGACTTCAAGAATGCGAGAAGTGTTATAAGGAAAGAAAAAACAAGAACACGGGACTTTATAACACTGGCTATGAGGAATCTATATCAGCTATTTTCAAGATAAAGCATCATTTAAATGCCTTAAACATCTAAGCTAAGAATCTGAGGTTTTGAGGAGTAAAGTGATGAGGCTAGGGTCTGACAGAGAATTAGCAGCACGTGTAAACCCAGCACCTGGATTTCCAGGACTGTTTCCTGTCCTCCACATTGTAGAGTTTATTTCTATAAAGCCCTCCCAAGCTGCAGATGGAAACCTGATACATGGAAGCTGAGCAGTCCAAAGACCTATACTTACAAATAACTGGGCCTGGTCAGTTGACCCCAGGCCAAAGTTGTCATTGGCCCTTTTTGAGAATCTAAATATCCCTTTGTTTACAAGTTTAAAGGAAAGTGATTCAAAAGCTTTTAGGACTTGCTCCCTTAATCATCTCAATTTTAGGATTCAAAAGTAGAAATACAATGAATGAAAAGCATTTTGTTCATATGAGAATGTATTCTAAAACAGAACACATTCATTCATTTATTCGTTTATTGAATGTGATGATCAGTACTGTGCTAGGGATCCAAATAAGATATGATTCTTGTTTCTCCAAGCTCAAGAAGAGAGATTTCTTACAATGTGGAAAATGCTAAAATAGAGGTACCAAAATAGTGCTACTTCCAGGCAGAAGGTACTAAAAAGAACATGAGAGAACACACACACACACACACACACACACACATATCCACCAGGTGTTCCTCCTTAACCAATTTATGCTGTGGATGTTTTATGGTCTTTAAAATATGAGACTTTCTCTTGCAGTTTTTTTCCAAAATAGTAAGAAAGAAAAATTCTTATTGACTAATTTTTTAAACTTTGTTTTTATCATTGACATGATTACAAATGTCCCCATTTTTCTCCTCTGCTCTTCTATTTGGCCACGTCCCTGTTGTCTGTGTCCATGGGTTGTGCAGATATGTTTTTTGGCTAATCTCTTTCATCTAGTCCCCTTGACTCTCCTCCCCCCTGACAACTGTTGGCTTATGCCATGGATCCATGCCTTTGGTTCTATTTTGTTTGTCAACTTATTTTGTTCATTAGATTCCATATAGATGTGAGATCATATAATATTTGTCTTTCTCTAATGGTTTATTTTACTTAACATAATAATCTCTAGGTCCATCTATGCTGTCACAAAACGTAAGAGTTCTTTCTTTTTTATGGCCATGTAGGATTCCTTTGTGAAAATGGACCACAGCTTTTTTATCCACTCATATGCTGATGGGCACTAGGGCTGTTTCCAGATCTTGTCTATCCTATATAATAAAGAGGGAATATGCCAATTGACCATCATGCCCTCACAAAGATGACGGTGCCCAGAGCCACAAGATGGCGGCACCCAGTCCCCTAAGCCCCACCAAGAGCCTTGGGTCCTCCACTGACTGAAGCTCAGGCAAGCCTCTGATGGCTGCTGCCCAGCCACCCAGGGCCAGTCTGAGACACAGGCAAGGCTCGGATGGTGGCTGCCCAGCTGCTCAGGGCCAGTTCGAGGCACAGGCAAGCCTCGGATGGTGGCTGTCCAGCCACCTAGGGCCAGCCTGAGGTGTAGGCAAGCCTCAGATGGCAGCTGCCCAGCCACCCAGGGCCAGCCCAAGGCACAGACAAGCTTCAGATGGTGGCTGCCCAACGGCCCAGGGCTGGCCAGAGGCGCAGGTAACCAGGGCCAGCTGAGGCTTACGCTGTCGGCAGTAACAACAGAGGTGTGATGGGGGGCGTTGCTTTCCCCTGATGGCTGGGTTGCCTCCTGCCCCTGAGGGCTCCCGGACTGTGAGAGGGGGCAGGCTGGGCTGAGGGACACCCCACTCCAGTGCATGAATTTTCATGCACTGGGCCTCTAGTTTAAAATTACACTGCTTATAAACATAGGGTGCATACATTTTTTTCTAATTGATGTTTTGTGATTCTTAGGATATATTCCCAGAAGTGAGATTGCTAGGTCAAAAGGCAGTTTTATTTTTAGTTTTTTGAGCTTGACTTTTAAAGTTTTAAAGCAGCCCTAGCTGGTTTGGCTCAGTGGATAGAGCATTGGCCTATGGACTGAAGGGTCACAGGTTGGATTCCTGTTAAGGGCACATGCCCATGTTGTGGGCTCAACTCCCAGTAGGGGGGTATGCAGAAGACAGCCGATTAATGATTCTCTCTCATCATTGATGTTTTTCTCTCACTCTCACTCTCTTTCTCTATCTCCCTTCCTCTTTGAAATCAATAAAAATATATATTTAAAAAAGTTTTCAAGCAAAGACATTGAATGGTTATATGTAAAGTATAAAGCTCACTTCACAGAATATTGTGGCAATATTGGAGAGACCTTGGGACACCACACTGACCTAAAATGTCTCATCACTTGCTTGACACTGTGCACAAACATCCAACATTAGGGGTGGAATTCACTGGGTTTAGAGAGTATGAAGTCTCCCAGATCTCCTCCATTAAGTGCAAGTGGTACTACGTAATATCAGCCTTACCACCCAGTCCTTGACAAGGGCTGTGTTACAGCTAACTTTGGGCTGGTTTTAGAGGGTCTAAATGAGTAACAGTGGTGGTAGAGGTAGTTATGGAGGGTGAGAGACTCATGCAGCACTGAAAGGGAATGCCAGAGGTTGTCAGAATCCAAACTCACCTGCTTTACCTGGATCTGGTTGACCCTGACTGGCTACATCAAGGAATTAAAGCTGATGGTTTGATTTTAATCTGATGTGGTCCAATCCATGTTGCAGCTAAACAGTTTTGTCACATAAGCTCAGATCTCCTAAGACCCAATTACAGTATACTGTTTTTGTAGTATGCATACTTGTTACCTGTTCAAATGATCATCTCTTGGGCAACAGGTAAAAAAGTTCCTTGCCTCAAGAGCCTATTTCTCACAGCATTTAGGGTGAGGCATTGTTTCTCTATCATTACTTTTTGTGCATCCTTGTAGAATAATTTCGCTGGAGCTTTATTATTTTAGAGCAGTTTTAGGTTCACAGCAAATTTTGCAGAAAGTACAGAGATTTCCCATGTATTCCCACCCAAACACATGCATATACTCTCCTATTGTCACCATCCTGAAACCAAGTGGTACAGTTGTTACAACTGATTGACCCACATTGACACATCATCATCTCCATATTTACATTGGGATTCACTCATGGTGTTGTACATTCTGTGGGTTTGGACAAATGTATAACAACATGTATCCACATCACAGTATCATACAGAGCAGTTTCACTGCTCTAAAAATCCTCTGTGCTCCATCTCTTCACTCCTCTCCTCCCCACTACTGGCCTTTCTCCATCCTCTGGCAACCAATGAACTTTTAACTATCTCCTTAGTTTTGTCTTTCCCAGAATGCCATATGGTTGAAATCATACAGTTATGTAGTCTTTTCAGATTGGCTTCTTCCACATAGTAATATGCATTCATTTTCCTCAAAGTATTTTCATGACTTGATAGGGCATTTTTTTAGCACTGAGTAATATTCCAATGTCTGGATGCACACAGATTATTTACATATTGAAGGATAACTTGGTTGCTTCTAAGTTTTGGTATGAATAAAGCTACAATAAATAAGATTATAATTTTTTTTTTTTGCTTTTCTAACTTGTGTATCAGTTATCAAGGCTACCTTCTATTTATGATGATACTGTTTTTCTAACTATAATAGTGATGCCAGGTTTCTATTTGAAATATATTTATTTAAGCAAAAAAAAAAAAAGCAATTAGATTTAAAGGCACATTTTAACTAACAGCTAACTTGATTGTAAAAGTGGTAAGCGAATGATTGAATTTTGAAAACTGTTCTGGTAGAAAAGAAAGAAAATTTTGTTCAAGCAAGAGTGAATGACATGAGATCTTTTTGTTTTTAACCCTGAAGACCTATAAGGTTTTGCTTTGTGAGCAGGAAGTCACTGCGAACGAGTATGCCGAACCCTGGGACCAGCCTGGTATTATGGCTCAAAGGGATTCAAGTTTTGGAGTCAAGAAAAGCTGACCTGAATTCTAGTTTCTACTCTTACTAATATGAGATCTTCTCACTCAGATCTTTGTCATCATCTCTAATGTGGGTAACAGTATGTTCCAAAAAGGTTTGCTGGGAGAAACAGGTGAGGAAACATTTGCAAACATGTAGCACATAGCAGGTACTCAGTAATTGGTGGCTGCCATAGTATTCCCTTGTTTGATGTTCACGAAAGGCGCCAGGTTTGTGGCCATCCATATGCAGGGTCCTACAACACAGGCTGTTGTCTTGGAGAACATTAAAGGCTTTTGCTGTTTTAGGCACGTGCATAGGCCATGCTTAGCCAGCAGGACTGCTCTGCATTGAACATTTATTGTGCTTTTATTATTAATGTCTTGTGTTTTTTTTTTTTTAACCTATTTCCTTCATTTGATGTAATAAGTGGGTATCTCCCAGAGAGGGGCAATTTTTCGGGGTAAGGTGGGATGCTACTGGATGCTCTGATCCAGCTTCCCATAGAGCAGCTACAACTTCGGCTCCATTACCCAGCCAGAGCAGGTGCATAAATGAACTGCCCCTAAATACGTGTGTTTGCCAAGTTGCCTATTTGCCTAGACATTTTAAAGAAGTGCAGGATTACAACCACACTGAGACAGAACTGTTTCACCTGCCTGTTGTGAAAGTCTTTTCTCTAAACATGATTGTTTGGTTAATCTTTGTCACCGAAAGTGCTTACCTGGGGGCAGCTGATATTCAGGATGGTTTTGGTGCTCTGGCCACCACTGGTTACACTGTCTTTTGGTCAAGCTTCCTTGGCCACTGGAATGCGGCCTTCTGACCACTGGTTGAAGGGGTAGGTGCAACTGCGCGTCCAATGCTCTTTTGATGATTTCAAATGGAAGGGATCAACCGAGAGAGGTGTGCTGTGTGTTCTTGGCCAACCCCTGTTGCTTGAGGTAGATGAGTTCATGATGGAGTTCTTTGGAGGATACAGTGAAAGGCTGGCACATGGTCTAGAAAAGATACACAAGAAGCACTGACTTTTGTTAGTGATAGTAATAACTTATATTTAAAAGTATCCATATGCAATTTTGTTATAAAGTGTGCATGTTTAAAAACCTAGCTGATCATTTCTAACACCAACTTTTATTCACTTATATTTTTTTCCAAGGAGGAAACTAAGACTCAGATATTATCGCAGCAAACAATCAATAATTTTATTATGAAATTTGTAATTATTCAGCAAAGATGAAAATTTTCTACAGTAAACTCTATTATGCCCACTACTTAGATTCTGCCATTAACCTTTTACTGTCCTTCTCCATTATGTATCCAAGTACCTGAATGTGGTAATTTTATTATGATTTATGACTCTCATGAGCTGACTTGGACTTACAAGAACGTTTTTGCACCAAGTTTATGTAAAACTATGCAGAATAACTTGAGATTAAATTTATATATAATGCAAATAAGAGCTGCATAAATATTCCCGAAGAACAAAATTTAATCATTGCACAATTTCAGTCTTATCAGAATTCTTAATCTGGAAGATTCTGATTCTTGATCTGGAGGCTAGTTCCATGAGTGGGTTCAACTTGTTAAGCTGTACATTTGCTATATACTAATATATTTGTAAAATTGTGCATTGGATTATTTTAATTATTTTAATATTATAAACTCTTGAAATACTATATAAGTTCATACATAATTGTATAAATAAACACTAAAAATAAAACAGTGTAGCAATTTTATATTTTGGAAGGAGATGCTTATCTCCTCAGATAGTTTCCTACTGGTCCAGTGGGTCCTGGAAGCCTGGCAGCCCCC
Source organism: Murina feae (assembly GCA_004026665.1). NCBI lineage: Eukaryota > Metazoa > Chordata > Mammalia > Chiroptera > Vespertilionidae > Murina > Murina feae. The sequence goes on along the minus strand of PVJC01006919.1, from coordinate 42,978 downwards.
TTTCCTGGACAAGGCATAACTCTTTTGGAGCCTCTGTTGTCTATGTGGGGTCTTCAGAGGATTATGCAAAATCCTCGGTTTGGGGTTTAGAATTTTCTTCTTTCCAGGTTTCACTTGGATGACACCATGAGTCTGAGTTCTTTTGGAGGTAAATTGCCCTTTATCCTGTAAAGTGTGCTGGGAAATGCTATTAGTGAGGTGCAGTGAGACTCCGTGAGACTTGCTTTATCACCAGGGACAGGATACAGTGTTTAAATATGGTCCCTGCTCTCCCGTCACCTCCTGCCTTCCCCTATAGAGACACAGCTGTGCCTGAGGTTTTCTCTGGTCATTCTGATAACTGGAAAGGTCTGGCCTATCTGATGAGGGAGATAGGAATCTGGAGGCAAGATTCGAAAGTAAAAAAGCTGATCATAGGCATAGAAGATCAAAGAGGGGCTCTATACTAATGAATTGATTGTGTTGTGGGGCATATTTGTTTTGGTTTTGGATTGGTAGAAGCAATAGCCTTTGCATGTTATCATTGCATTGGCTTGTGAAGGAAACCCCACCATCTAACATGTGTAAGAACACGGAGGCATGACCTTGGGCTCTCAGAAACGGAAGCTAGTGAGTTTCTCCCATCATTGTTCTCCTCTGCAGTTCGCCTTGGTTGTTCCAGGTCTCTGCTGGTTTGGTATCTTTTTCACAAAGGGGAGATGCTTCCTCCAGGAACCTCTGTCCTGATTTTTTTCTGCCTATTCACCCCCCAAGTCAACACTCAGATTTCCTCTTACTTTCCTGCTCCCATTTATAGCAAGAAGTCAGAGAGATATTCATGGTGCTCTCTGCCTTCTGGCCTCCATTTCTCCTTTGTGTCCTCAGTCTGGCTGGCTTCCCTATCACTCTGCCGCCTTGTGTCAAGGCCTCCGGTGGCCTGGTGTAGGCAAAAGCCACTGTCCACATCTCACCTGACCTCTCAGCTTTGTTGACCACTTTCTCCTTAATGTGCCGTCATGACCGCTCCTCTGGTTTTCCTCTGTGTCCCTGGCCTCTCCTCTGCCTCCTTTGCTGGCTCCTCCACTGCTGTCAAGAGGTACATTTCAGCAGGTCTCAGAACTCTGTGCTTGGTCTTCATCCACATTTTCTCCCCGGATGACATCCGTAAATCCATGGCTTTAAATACCATTTCTGCTTTCTGGTTCCTAATTAATTTCTCCAGCCCCAGTATTTCCCCTGAACACCTGCCTCATGCAGAAAACTGCTTCCTTAATGACTTCTAGGAAACTCTAACTTAGACTCCACAGAGCATGTGATCCACCCCTCAGCTCTCCTCTTTCACCCCACAAGTTCTCTATTCCGCTGGCACTGCTGAATCCTCAATTACCCAGGCCTGTTTTTTCAATCTCCCTAAATCCCATTTTTCCAGCTCTCTAATGGAGCTACAGTGCTAGTATCAGCCTCACAGCCTCAGTTTCTTAATCTGTAAAATGGGATAATTTTAATACCTGCTCTTCCTACTTCATTGGGTTGTTGTAGAATAAAACCAAAATGCTTTGCCAAATTCAGTGATATGTAAATGCAAGTTACTGCTATGTCAATATGTCAGTGGGGGAACCTTACCTAAGAATTGATATAATCAATTCCTTTCAGAGTTTTTTAAAATAATGAATTAGTTAATTAATTAATTTTATTAACAAACTGGGAAATTTCCTTTGCCAGCTAAAAAGAGCATTGCAACCCAGTATGCTCGTTTCTTTGCTTTGACTTACAGGAAGCTCAAAGTAAAATATCATGTTTAGCGTACTCACTATTCTTGAGTTAGTTTTCAATTATAATCATTCTTTATCTTTCAAACATGCTTTATTAATTTTTAATTCTGATTTTAATGTCACTGTCACATGCCCATCTTTCATTGCAAACTGCTTTTTTTTTTTTTTAAAGATTCTAGGTATAAATAAATAACAGATCAATAAATGAACTAACAAATCCCATAACAATGACCCATATGATCTGGGAATCATTATCATATTTTGTTATTATTAACCTGAAATTTTCACTTAGGTTAAAAGAAATATTTTCAAGATATTTCTTTTTGAGCAATAAAAATGTTAACTCAGATTTAAGGTCCTTCTTATTTTATGCATATTTCTTAAAATTGACATTTTTGGGTAAATCACACAATTTTGTTCACATTATTACAAAGTCAGTTTACTTTATAAAACAGTAAACCCTATTACAAATACGTGGAACATTGATAATACAAACTGCAAACTCGAATAACCTGTTTCCTGTAACACTTAGAGACTTTATTCAGTTGCATGGAACACAAAACTTAAATAATAGCAGCTTTATTTTTCCAGTTGCAGGAAAGCCAGAGCTGCGTGGTTCAGGGCCAGTGCAGGGCTCCTTAGTATTAGAAGCATCCAAGGTTCCCTCTTTCTTCATGTTTTGCGTCCTTAGGTGGGCACTTTTGCCCTCAGAGTCACAGGATGTGCCCTTTGTCTTTAGGCATTCAGATTGCATTCCAGGTGTGGAGAGGAGGAAGGGGCAATGGTAAAAATGTAACTGAATATGAACTGAGTTATCTGGAAAACAATACTTTCCTGGAAGCTCCAACTGGCCTCTTTCTGCTTATGTCAAATTGGACAGAACTGAGTCACATGGACACTCCTAGAGGCAATGACACGCTAAACATTTTCTACTAGGTACATTGTTCTACCAAATCAAATCAACTATTTCTTGATAAGGAAGGGCGGCGGGGGGCTTTGATATTGAGGAGGTAGCTAGCAGGTTCTACTACATTCGCCAACGTTTTTTGCTTGCTGGGTAGATTTCTGAATACAGAAGATGTTTCTAGAAATCCAACAGTATTTGAGGCACTTGTTGTATTTATTTAACTTTTAAAGTAAAAACCTCACTTCAACAGTGGTTTGGAGAATTGAATAATGTATTCGGGTGAAGGATCTTATACAGATTTACCTTACAAAATAACTGTTTGCACCATAAAAGCTCTTGAAAAATTATAGCACTTTCCAGGTTATTTTCCCCTACTTTCCATTAGAAAATAAGCTTCTTACCCCCAAATGCACTAAATAAATATAAACAGTAATTTTTGACACTACGGTTTTAGGGAAAGGCACACACTCAGTCGTTTACTCAATACTACAATCACTAGTCAAAGAACACCACATGGAGTAAATCTGAACTGTGCGCCCTATTTAGTGAACCCACAAAGTTTTGCTTCATGCATTTAGGTTGAATGCAGGATGAAATGGCAGCAACTCCCACCAGGCTTGGCTTTCTTACACATGTGTGTCCTTTCACACGCATGCTGAAGGGCTTCCATGTCCAGCCTGCACTTTGCCTTGTTTTTCTGAACTATGTATTTATTTTTAAGTGCTGTTTGTGTACAAGATAATCATTAACTTTCCAAATGTTAAAATACTGGTGAAAACAAAACACTATTAGGAACAATAAATAAATGCAATAAAGTCACAAGAGACAAGATCAATGTACAAAAATCCATCACATTCCTATATACAAAAATGAAATTTCAGAAAAAAATGGAAAAAAGAATTCCCTTTGCAATTGCAACAAAAAGTATAAAATACCTAGGAATAAACTTAACAAAAGATCTGAAAGACCTATATAACAAAAACTATAAACATTATTTAATGGTATTAAAAAAGACAAAAAGAAATGGAAGGATATTTTATGTTCATAGTTTGGAAGAGTCAACATAGTTAAAAATGGCCATATTACCCAAAACAATGTACATATTTAATACAATAGACATAAACTCCAAATGGGGTGTGTGTGTGTGTGTGTGTGTGTGTGTGTATGTGTGAGTATGTGTGTGTGTGTGTATATATATATCAGAAAATCATCAGACTTGTACAGAACCACAAAAGGCCCAGAAGAGCAAAAGCAATCCTGAGGAAAAAGGACAAAGCTGGAGGTATCACACTCCCTGACTTTAAATTATACTACAAAGTGACAATAATCAAAACACCATGGCAATGGCAGAAAAACAAACACACAGACCAATGGAATGTGTATATAGGCAATAATTTTTGATAAAGAAACCAACATCATACAATGGAGAAAAGAAGCCTCTTCAATAAATGGCGTTGGAAGAATTGGAAACCCACATGCAAATGAATAAAACAGGACAGGTGTTTGTCTCCATACACAGAAGTTAATTCAAAATGGATCAAAGACCTAAATATAACATCTGAAACAATAAATTACATAGAAGAAAACAGGTTCTAAAATTATGGACCTTGGCTTTAAGGAGGATTTTATGATTTTGATGCCAAAGACAAGGGAATTAAGGACAAAAATTAATAAAAGGGAAAATATTGAACTAAAAATCTTCTGCACAGCCAAATAAACTACAAACAAAACAAAAAGGCAACCAACCCAATGGGAGAATATATTTGCAAACAACAGCTTCCACAGGGGTTAATATACAACTCAACACCAAACAAACAAACCAACAATTGGGCAGACAGCTTGCACAGATACTTGTCCCAAAAAGACATACTAATGGCCAACAAATACATGAAAAGATGCTCAACTTCACTAGCTATTTGGGAAATGCAAATCAAAACTGCAATGAGATACCACCTCACACCTGTTAGAATGGCTATTATCAACAAAACAAGTAATGACAAGAGTGGAGAGGTTGTGGAGAAAAAGGGACCCTCATTTATTGCTGGTGGGAATGTAACTTGGTACAAGCCACTATGAAAAACAGTATGGAGGTTCCTCAAAATATTAAGTCTATGGTTACCTTATAACCCAGCAATCCCTCTTCTAGGAAAATTTGAAAACATTTATTCATAAAAATATATGCACCCTTATGTTCATTGTGGCATTATTCACAGTGACTAAGATATAGAAACAACTGAAATGTCCTTTGATAGAGGATCGGATAAAGAAGATGTGGTACATATATACAATGGGATACTAACTACTTAGCCATAAGAAATGAGGAATACTGTGATCTGTGACAACATGGATGGACCTTGAGAATATTATGCCAAGCAAAATAAGTCAGTCAGAAAAAGTCAAGAGCTATCTGATTTCACCATATGTAGGATATAAAACTGAAAGCAACAAATGAACAAACAAGGAAAACAAACAAAAACTTATAGGCACAGGCAATAGTATGGTGGTTGTCAGAGGAAAGTGGGGTGGGGGGAGGGGGAAGTAGTAAAAAGTAACAGGACTCAAATATATGGTGACAAAGAATATTTGACTTTGGGTGGTAAACACACAATACAATATACTGACGATGTATCATAAAATTGTACTCTTGAAACTTATATAATTTTATTAACCAGTCATCCCAATAAATTTAATTTAAAAATTGGTGAAGAAAATGTGCAAAAAAGAAAAGAGAATGAGAGTAATAAATCTTTATTACTTTATATTCTATGTATAAACAAATTATTATTTTTATGTTTTTTATTACTTATGCAAAGTTGTTTTATTTTTCAAAGGGTATAGTTTTCTATTTGTGAATTTTTAAAATGTGGATTGAAATGGAATGCATTATATTCCTCTACCCCTAATTGACATTAAAGAAATAATTTAAGAGTTAATAACTTTTCACTTATGGACAGGTTTTCAAGAATAAATTATAGTTGTTAAGCAAGGGATAGTTTTATGCTATAAATCTCTGTGCAGACTTACATTGCACAGAGAATGGTGGGGAAAGGGGTTGTCATATGCATTATCTTATTTAATCATTTAAGCAGCCCTCTGGGAGACAGGCACACAGATCCATGATGAAGGGAAGAGGTGATGACTTTATCTTCTGTCTGTGTAGCTTACATGGAACTATGTTTCCCAGAATTACGCATTGCATAGTTCTAGGCTGTGTGAGACCTGAAGGCGGAAGAGAAGAAGCATCCCTTGCAGATGGCTCATTTGGTGAATGCAGAGTCCTCCAGCTTCCACCATATCTTTCTTCAAATCCTGGGCTGTGTGTGTGCAGCTCTGTGGTGAAGGTACCAGTTTCTCTTGAAGGTCACCTGTGTCATCAAGATTGGAGATGCTGAGAAGGGATGTGGGGATGTTGGCTCCAGTCTGTCCCGTAGGTTCCTTCTTCACATTCAGCCCTTCTTCCATGCTAACCTCAGCGAATTTCAGGCCCACTACCAGATGCAGAAGCAATAACCTTTCTAGACTTCTCATAAGTTTCCATGTTGCACAAGATCTAATCCTTGTAATAAGTCCCTCTTCCATTTCATTCATGGGAGGTAGTGGGAAAGTGCACTCCCTGAGTGAACTCTGACTGATACCGAAGTCATCAGACGCAAACAGAAGGTGTTCCTTACACTTGGCCATACAGCCCGTTAAGAGACTTGGGAGCAGTGAACAGAATTTATTCAATTCCTATCCTGTGTCAGGCCTTGCGCTGGGTGCTGTTAATGCACTTAATGTTTAAAACAGGTATCATTATCATTTTATGGGTGAAGTGGCTCATTTTTTTCTTAGGACTAGCTCCAGAAATAATGATTTTTGGCTTTATGGCAGGCTGATGTCCAAACTTTATTTTTTCATGGAGAATCTGTCTTTGTAAAAATATTACTCTTGAGACAAATTTTCTTAGAGCAGTAAATACGAGTCTGAGATAAAAACTTCAGGACCCTGTTGAGATTGGGAAAATGCAACACTGACTTATTTTCACTTAAATTTGTGACTAGGAGAAAAATCAACCGGGATACTTACCCTCTTGTTCCTTCTAAGAACTATGGCTGCAAATTGTTTGTACGCCCATTTATTCCATTAAAGTGAATGATAGCCTAAAGGCACTTAAGATACATGGGTTACAAATTTCCTAGAATTCAGTGCAGCATTCAATTCAGAAGACATCACTTTTATGGAAATAAAGTTTACTCAGGTTTTGTATTTGAATATTAAGTATACCTTGTTATGAATCAGGCTTGCTGGTTGACCAGCTGGCTGACCATTTCTTTGTGTTCAGTCTTCCTCATGTCTCTTGCTACTCTAGGCTGCATTCAAATGCCCGGTCCTGAGCATATTTTGCAAGAATACATTTGAATGCAATTACTAAGCCTCCTTTAGAAGTCCAGCAGTCCTGTCCATTATAATAATTGATAGTCTGGAAACTTGTTAGAGAGAAAGGAATTTAATCAAAGCTAAAAGTAATTTATAGGGTAAGTCCGACATACACATACTTTCTCTAAGCTTCAGTTTGATTGGTTTTCATTTCTGGGATGTGTATTTGACATTTGAAACAATTTTGGTCAATAATGCTTTCATTGGAGGCTGAGAGTTCTTTGACCTGTATATAGAAAATAAGGGAGAGCGCCAAGAGAAATTTGGTGTTGGTAGTGACTGCTGAACTTTCAGGATCATTAAAATATACTGCTAACTGCATGAAATAAGCACATTTGACTCTGGTTTCTCCTTTGGGATGGTATTGGCCAGTTTCCCAGGAGAAAAACTTCTCCCCGTCCAAAGATTCTATCTTCAGTTGAAGAAACTACTTCACTTATTCGTTGCTGTGGTAGATGCTGTGGGTGTGGCCTGATGTTTGCTTACTGGAAACTCGGAGATTCTTCCTGAGCATTGCCTGAACTTAGGAGCATGTATACACCCAAACTTAAATTCTGAGAAATTAATGCACCAGGCAGCAGCCCTTGGACAAGGATGTACAGGAACTGGTGGGTAAATATACAACCATGAGTTGTTTTCTATATTGTCCCCCAAGACTCCCCAGTGAGATTGAGGCCCATTTGATCACAGAATGAACTGTTTCATTAAAAAATCCTTTTATTGGCTACCTTCCTTTTCCTGACTCTCTTTCCTACATCCCTGATCACATCCCAGATAATCTATGTATGTAAATCCTTGTCTTAGGATCTACTGTAGGGAAGCTCAAATCAAGATAGAGGCCTTCCCTAGCCAGCATGGCTTGGTAGTTGAATGTTGACCTATGAACCAGGAGGTTATGGTTCGATTCTGGTACATACCCTACTTGTGGGCTTGATTCCCGGTGGGGGTTTTGCAGGAGGCAGCCAATCAACGATTCTCTTTCATCATTGATGGTTATATATCTTTCTCCCTCTACTTTTCTCCCTGAAATAAAATATATATGTAAAAGATAGAGGCCTTAATCTCTGTTCTGCCAGGACTGCCTTGGCAGGCTCGACCTGACAAGTAAGGTCTCTTGTGCTATCAGATGATTAGGTATCATTGGGCTCATCTTCAGAAGGAGCCAGCCAAGAGCAGTTGAGAGAACTGAGTCCCAAGGTCAGATTTTGCAGAGACAAGATAGAGACGGGAGTGGAGAATTGGGCAATAATCATCAGGGGGGTGGACAAGGAGGAACAGAACTTTAATGACTGGGACAGAGGTTTAAAGGGGTCCACAGGACACTGGCCAGGAGATTGTTAGACATTTTTTCTCTCTCCATATACTTGATGAAGTACTTTATCCTTTTCTGTCTCTTTACCCATCATCTGTGAGCTGAGTTGACAGGCCCCAGCTCTACAAAATCCCACAAGGATTTTTATAGCACTCTTCACAATAATTGACAATAACTGCACCCAGATGCCCCGTGGGTTCCTCAAACCCAGCATGCATGGATTGAATTTATTTGCTCTCTGCAACCCTCCATTTCACCTTACCTCAAATGCCCTAGATATTTTCTATTTTCAGAATTATTTTCTTTAATTAAAAGCAAGCTCTATTCTCCCAACCTGTGTGCTGTTCCTTCTCCCATATTTTCTATGTCTGACTGCTCACCCAAACCACTTGACCCTGTCCTCAGAAGTCTTCCTGGACTAGTCTTCTCCTCCCCATCACCTGCTTCATGCCCACAATCTCTCATTTCAATGTTTCAATAGTCTCACAACCCCTTTCATTCCCACTCCCACATCCCACTTGTCCTTCCCTCAGTTTGAAACCAGATAGACTTTCTAAATAATGAACCTGTTCATGTCACTCTCACCCCTAAATCTTCAATGGCCCTCCATTATCTACAAATAAAAGTTTTGACAATTGAGTTTGGCATTCCAGGTTTTTCATGTGCCTGTCTCATTCCGTTTCATACCTTCTATGGATATCTATGTTCCTGTGCTCCAGACCTGCATTGCCTAGTATAATCCAAGCAACATGGACACTTTAAGGTGCTTCTCTGCAAAGTGGTTTCAGGGTAAGAAATTGGACAACACTGCCCATCCTGCTTCACTCTCAGATATTCAAAAGACGCAGCAGCACAATCTAAACTCTGAAAAGTCCTGCAATGACAAAAAAATCCATTTAATTTTGTTTAATTCAGTGTTTCCCCACTTATTTGGCGGTGGAATGTCCTTTTTCTTTCTTTTTTTCTTTTTTTTTTGCATTTACAGAATGGCAGCTCTTATTAATATTGTGAAGACTAGTGTTCCTGGGATACATGCCACTTTTTCTAACCACACTGGACTTGACATCTGAAACAAACGTCAAACTACAGAGCTAGAGTTTTGTTTGTTTGTTTTCCCCTCAAGCTGTTCTTTTAGTCAGAAATTATTTTACCCCAGTGTCTCTCTGAATCCTCTAACTCATCCTTCAGGGTCCAACTCAGAGTCCACCCTCCTCAAACAGCCTCCTCTCACAGCCACCAGCATCCCTGCTCTCCCTTGTCCGCTCAGCACTTCCTGTACCAATGCTACAGAAGTGATTTTTTTCTTCCTTGTAGTATAATTAACTTACATACTTATTCAACCTCAGGATATTTGGGGACAGGGATGTTTTATTTTTCTTAAAAAAATGTTACCTACAGGGTTGTGCAAGTACATTGACCCCGAATAGTTCACAAACATTTTTTTTTCTGAATTGTTTTCACAATTATTTTATTATTCCCTGTGATGTCTGTCCAAGCAACAAAGGAGCATACTTTTTTTTTCATTCAGATATGGTTCAAATCCCAGCAGAGCTGCTTACCAACTGGTCAACTTGATAATCTATGGAGCGTCTCTGAGCCCTAGTTTTCTTAGAGGGCTATTGTGAGAGTTAAATGAGGGTCTTAGCATTGTATTTGGAACCCAATCAGTATCAAAGCAACAATTATGGACAACATGTATCGATTGGTCTCCAGGTGCCAGGTGCAGGACTAAGTACATTATAAGCATCTAATCTAATAAAAGCATAATATTGAAATTGATCGTTTCTATGGGACGCCTAAGCCATGCCCACCAGTTAATCAGAGTGGCTGCATGCAAATTAACCCAGCCAAGATGGAGGCCGGGTGGCGGATGCTGTGTGTGGGTGGGCGGGGCGAGATGGATGGGTGGTAGGCCGCAGGTTGGGCGGTTACAGGCCCGGCTGAGGGACTCCCAAGTGCACAATATATTGTGCACTGGGGTCCTAGTAATTTAATAAAATCATTGAAAACTTTATGAGATGTTATCATTCTCATTTTACAGATGACAAAACCAACGCTGAGACCTGAGCTTCCTGGTCTCACTCCAGAGCCCCTAATATACTAAACCATCACATAATATTATAGACTGAGATAATAAAAATGTTTATTATACTAGTTATGTTATTTTTATTCATAGAGATTGCAAGAGATATGGAATTCAACAGAGAAAAGGGATGTCAGAAATTCTGAATTAGTTGTTGAATCCTACATTTGTCATCATCACTAATTGTGAGGTCTAGGACAAAATCTATACTAATAAAAGGATAATATGCTAATTAGATCAGATTGACCAGGTGTCTTCCAGATGTCATTCCAGATGTCCTTCCTGGCAAAGCTGGGGCTTGGGCGAAGGAAGGTAGAGGCAATCGGGCAGGCAGGCGAATGGTTAGGGGCAATCAGGCAGGCAGACGAATAACCATTAGGGGTAATTAGGCAGACAGGCAGGTGAGCGGTTAGGAGCCAGCAGTCCCAGACTGTGAGAGGATGCAGGCTGAGCTGAGGGACCGCCACCCTTCTGTGCATGAATTTCATGCATTGGGCCTCTAGTATTCTTCATTAACACATCTCAGTTTCCTAATCAGTAAAGTGGGGATAATAGTGATGACACACCTCACTGGTCTGTGAGAATAAAATGAGATAACATTCATGCAGTCCTTAATCCTGTGCAAGGGGATAGAGTGAGCTCAGATGAACAACTGCCATCTTGTGGTTATGCAAATTGGAAGCATTGCACATAAGTTGTCAGGAGGAATCTTTTCAGTAGAGGGAGGGAAAGGACGAATTCAACCATAACATTTCATTTCAGTTTCCTCCCTCTTTAAAACTCAGGGGCTTATGACAAAAGGTACCAGGTGCAACCACAGACCTTTGCCTGTGTGAATGTGGAGCTGAGGTGGGGTAGTCAGTGCCAACTGCCCATGAAGGCCTTTAAGGCCACATTCCATTCCTATGGGGCCTCGCCCCTCTAATGCTTATGCCATTGCTCAGCTGTAGTCTTCCTTACCCCTTCCTGACCCCCCATTAGACCCCTATCTGATCTCCCTTCTGCCAGCTACTGCACGCCTTATCTGTGAATCACAGGCAGAGCATGACAACCTCTTTCTGTAAACTTGGAAAGAGGAAAATTTAAGCAAGTTGGCAAAGCATTTCAAGACCCATCACGTTTGAGTCCAGCTCACCTACCCAGTCTGACTCTCCACGATCCACCTGCTCTCCTTCTGTGGCCATCACCTCAGATATCTCACAGCTATAACGTAAGTTCCTTCAAACTTTATCATGTGCTCAGCATTTCTACTTTTCCTAAAGCCAATTTTTTAAAAAATATGTTTTTATTGATCTCAGAGAGGAAGGGAGAAGGAGAGAGAGATAGAAACATCAATGATTAGAGAGAATCATTGATTGACTGCCTCCTGCACACCATACATTGGGGATCGAGCCCACAATCAGGCATATGCCCTGATCGGGAAATCAAACCAGTGACCTCTTGGTTCCTGGGTCAACGCTCAACCACCCGGCTGGGCTTAACCCTACCAAACTGGAGGCCTTGAACCTAACCGTCCCTTAAACCACACAAAGTCAACTCAAACACATAGGGGCAGACATTTGCAATGGCTAACCGTGAGGTTTGACCACGATTGGTTGGTTATTTTTAGTTTGTGACACATTTTTTTCATGTACTAGGCAAAGTACCTAGGCAAAGCGCTACAGCGACAGATTCAGAAATTACTGAAAAATTGGTATAGCGGTCTGGTAGGGTTAAGCCAATTTTAATAGTTAAAACTCCTCATCTAGCTCTGGCCTGTGTGGCTCAATTGGGTGAACATTGTATTGTGCTCTGAAAGGTCAGTGGTTTGATTTCTGGTCAGGGCACATGCTTGGGATTGCAGGTTCCATCCCCAGTTGGGATGCGTGTGGGAGGCAACCGATCAATGTTTCTCTCTCCCATTCCCTCTCTCTTCCATTCTCTCTCTAAAATCAATCAATCAATCAATCATTCAATCAATTAATCACATTTAAAAAAATCTCCTCTATAATTCTGTTTCCTCTCATATTCCTAAATGTACTTGTTTCTTCTCTTTTATTTTCTAAATCAGGTTTTCCAAGACGTTGCTTATTTTATTGGTCTTCAAATAAGCAGTTTTTGGCTTAATAGATTAATTCTACTTTGTTTGCTTTACTATTTTAACTTTTAATCTTTATTCTTTCTTTTCATCTACTACCTGTAGCTACATTTTGATCTTTTTATAGCTTCTTGAGTTAAAAGTTTTAATTTACTTTTAGTCTTTCTCATTTTTAGGTAAATGCAGTGATGCTACGGATTGTCCTAAGGGCACCTTAGTCTCCACCTTGTACAGTTAGATATAAAATATTTCATGGTTTATTAATAACTTTACATATAACTTATTTACAATTTAGATTTTTAGTAACTATTTGGATCAGTATTTTAAAATTTCAAGTACTTTTCATTTTTATCCTCTTTTTCCTCTCTTTTTACTTCTTATTTTAATTTTAGATCAATACCATCACCATATTGACTATGTGACTTCTTTAAATTTATTTAACTGGTAAATATTGATTGATTTATTTTGTTCTGTAGGCCATATAAATAATTGATCATTTTAATTTGAAATTTTATACTATTATAATGAGTTTGTCAATGTTTCACTTTGGTTTTATAAAATTTTGCTTTATAAATTTCTTTTTTAAAAATATATTTTATTGGTTTTTTACAAAGAGGAAGGGAGAGGGTTAGAGAGTTAGAAACATGGATGAGAGAGAAACATCGATCAGCTGCCTCCTGCACACCTCCCACTGGGGATACGCCCGCAACCAAGGTACATGCTCTTGACCGGAATCGAACCTGGGACCCTTGAATCTGCAGGCCGATGCTCTATCCACTAATGCCAAACCAGCTAGGACTTGCTTTATAAATTTCAAGGCTACTTTATTAGGCACATTCAAATTTAGAATTGTTATAGCTTTTTGAAGATGTGGATATTTCATCATGACCTTCTGGCCTTCTCTGCTCCTCTTAATGCTCGTTCTATTCAAATTGATGTGGTCTGATTTTAACATAATTTGTCCAGCTTATTTTTTATGGAAATACTAGAGGCCAGGTACACAAATTCATGCATGAGTGGGTTCCTCAGGGTTGCCTGTGGGAATTGGGCCCCAGTTCATACCCCCAGGCTCGCAGCCCTGTAGCCCCACCTGGTAACCTGCCTTGGCCTGGTGCATCTGCTCACTTGCTCCACCTTCCCGCCATGCTCCTGTTCTTGTCGGGGCCCATCGGGGCCAGCAGTGCCTTCACTGTCGCCTGCTGCCAGCACCATGTCACCAAGGCCTGCCACGTTCCATGCCACACCCCGGTGGTCAGCGCTCATCATAGAGAACAGTTGAACTCCTGGTTGAACAATTTGCATATTAGGCTTTTATTACACAGGATTAGAGGCCCAGTGCATGAATTCGTGCACCTTGAAAGAAACTGGGGGCTGAGAGGTTGTGGTGGGCACAGGGGTGGGTCTCAGCCCATCCTCCATGCCCCCACCCAACCCCTCCTACTGCAACCCCCATTTCCCTGTTTGCTGGCAGCCCTGCTCCCGTTGCCTCTGCTCCCACACACTTGACAGCACTGTCCCTGCTTGCACCCACTGATGTCATGGAGTGATTGGGGCTGGCACCAGCAGCGGGTATGAGCAGGGCTGGTGTCGTCACTTGGTGCAAGCGGCAGCTTGCTGCCTTGATTACCCCTCAGGAGCAGGGGGAGGTGCAGAAGCCCTGAGGGACGACTGGGACTGGCAGTCATTGTTCACACCTGCTGATGGTGCCCATCAATAGGGGCCAGCACTGGGTGCTGGCAGTGGGTGGGAGAAGGGTTGGTGCCGGCAGCAGGTGTAAGTGCTGAGTGGGACTGTGGTGTGTGGGAGCAAAGAATTTTCAGGAACCACCAGAGGCTCGCCTTGATGACAGCGACCAGTGCCCTGCCTTGGTCTGGCACCCCTGCTCACCTGCTCCTCCACTCTGCTGCGGCCAATGCTTGTCATGTTCCGCATGCACCCTCGGGTGGTCAGCACACATCATAGTGTCTGGTTGTTCTGCTGTTCCTTCTCTTTGCATAGCAGGGTTTTATATATATAGATAGTTGACTGCCCAGCTTATTTTTGTTTACTATTTACCTTGAGTACATTTTTAATCCTTTTTTTTTAGCCTTTACGCGCCCTTAGCTTAACTTGGCTTGCAAACAGTATCTGAACTGGATATTGTTTTATGTTCTATTTAATCTCACGATTTCCACTTGATTGATGAGTTACATCCATTTTTTCTACATTGTGATTATTGATACATTTGAACTTGCACATTCTCATCCTACTTTTACAATTTTTCTATGCTTCTCTTTCCTTCTTTTTATTCCACTGACTAGATGGAGTAAAGTCTTATAATTTATTTTTTATTACATTTTTTTCTCTTCTCTCTATGGGTTTGGGATTTGTGTATTTATCTGATTTACATATCTTATTTTTTATTTTAATAAAATTTCAAAGATATTTAGCAATATGTATGGGATATAACAATGTCTAAAGACCAGCTCACATTTTTTGGGGGGATACAGGTGAGTAGGTAGGGGAGAATACAAATATCCTTGGTTTATAGAAACCTCTGACTAGAGTGCAAGCATCAGGGACATTCTGGTGTTTTCATAGTTCTTAGGGAGAAGGAGAAAGAGCAGGAAGTAGAGAGAAGCAAGAAGAGCAGCCCAGGAAGCTCAGAAGAGCACACACGTGCATCCACGCCTCTGAGAACATCAGGACAGAGTGTATGAACTTGCGAGTATGTGTGTGTGTGTTTGTGTGTGTGTATGCTTGAGTGTGTTCACATGTGATTGTTTACAGGTGTGTTTGTGTGTACGTGTGAGTTTATGTGAGTGTGCATGTCTGAGTATGTGCGTTGCTTGAGCACTGAGGACAGGGAAAGGCAGAGTGGGAAGGAAGCCAGAAAACACATCAGACAGAAAGCAAGTGTTCATTTTCACTTTGCTTATTACTGAAGACAGCCAACTTGGAAAGGAAAGAAGTCAGGAGGGGGTTGAGCAAGGGAAGGCCATTCCTGTCCGAGTGGGAGAAAGTGTGAGGCGGGATCTGAACTGTGGGATCCATTCCAGAAGACAAATGGATCAGAGAAATTAAATTTACTGGGATCAGAGGTTATGGGTTGACAGCAAATAGTGACCTAGACAGGCCAGACTAGCATAGTTCAAAAATATTTTCCTTTCCGCAGTAAAAGCCCAAATGATGCTATTTCAGAGACTATTATCCTGTGCTATTGGTATTCTGTTTTTTTGCACTAGCTATCAATGTCTAACGCCCAGCTCACAGTTTTGGGGGAATACAGGTGAGTAGGTAGAGGAGAATACAAATATCCTTGGTTTATAGAAACCTCTGACTAGAGTGCAAGCATCAGGGACATTCTGGTGTTTGCACAGTTTTTAAGGAGAAGGAGATTCAATCCATTGACAATGGTTACTAAAGAAGTCTCTTGTCTCATCTCAATGTAATCTATACCTTGATTAAATTATAAACAGATTTCCATAGTTGAATAATTATAGTCCACAGAGTGTAGAAAAGTAGAATTCAAATAGAATATTCTCTCATAAAGTGACAAGAGTACTGGTGACAAAGCTTATGAGAAACAGCTGAGCTAAAATAAAATACTCCCATGCATAGTTCACTTCTCTCCATAATAAAATGATAATAAAACATTTTTCTGGACTAACTGACACTCAAAGTGGAGTTAATTGGTATGATAAAAAAAATCTTGTTTTTCATTCTAAACTGTACTTTTTTGTTGCTGTTAGTACTAAAATCCCAGCATAGCATTTCCACCCGCAAATGAAGTGCAGCCTTTCAGTGTTACCTGAGCTATCTTCCTAATCTATCTCCTGTCACAGTCCAAGTTTTAGTGAATGAGAGAAGGGCTGGAATACACCTTATGGCTATACAACACCTTTGATAGAAAGTGTAATTGAGACTTGAGGAAATGACACTAATTTTTCTGGTATCAGGTGAAGGGATTTTTGAAAATATTGTTTTATTATCTAAGCCAACTAAACATACTGAAAGCTCTAGAACACATATGGAGAGAGCTATGCAGCAAGTTAGAGAATACTAATATGTTAATGGGGAAAACACAAATTTGAAATCAAGGCTATAGGTGTGTTTTATTTAAATAGTCCATTTCCTGCGGCTGTTTAAAAAATGCCATTTTTTTAAAAAAAAATTAAATAGCGTGAAGTCACTAGAAATACTGAACTTCTAATGCAGGTTTTACCTCCACTAATTGGAGAGACATTGGTTGCCCATCATCTTGTTCCCTCCTGTAGCTTTGCTGTCTCAGAACTTACTGTCCCTTACAGCATGCTTCAACCTCACACCTGCTTTATCTTTACTCCTTTTCTCATTGTTGTTTATATTTCCTGTTCACATAAACTCCTCGAAATAGGTTACCAAGGACCAAAGTTTATCTTGAGATCCTTCCTCAAGCTTTCATCCAGACACTAGGAATTATATACAGGAATCACGGCCACAGGGTTGGTAGTTGCCTGTTTTGGATGTGAGAGAATTTGTGTACAATATTTCTCTGAAGGTTCATCCTTTCTGGCTCTTGTTTGTTTTTTTATTTAAACATTTTTTTTATTGATTTCAGAGAGGAAGGGAGAGGGAGAGAGAGATAGAAACATCAATGATGAGAGAGAACCATTGATTGGCTGCCTCATGCACATCCCTTTTTGAGGATCAAGCCCACAATCCGGGCATTTGCCCTTGACCAGAATCGAACCTGGGACCTTTCAGTCTGCAGGCTGATGCTCTATCCACCGAGCAAAACCAGCTAGGGCATCCTGGCTCTTCTTTGAATGGGATTTGGTGTCGTTCTGTTAACTCAAGTCCTCCACTGTTGCAGTTGGATGTCCAACACTCACAAACATGACTCATGCTCTGAGGAGGAGACCAAGCCTTCACATCATCAGCCCATCTTTTACTTAGCTGGATCAAGTGAGATGTATGAGGGAATCTCTTGATCCACCACAGAGCCCTCTCATTTTGCACAATCTGTAGGACAGGACCCCTTTAAGGCAAGGTCACTGTTCACTTGGAAACATAGGGGATTAGGAAAATTTTAACTCAGGAGGGTCAGAAACATAATCAACTCCTGGTGGAGGAAATGGTCTGTTTGGAAGGCTGGTCCTGGAGCTCCTGAAGTGTGCAGTCCTCGCCATGACGTACCTTGCTAGGGGAGCATGTGGTTCTGCAGCGCCCCATACATCAGCGCACTGCTGATGGCCATCTAGCCCAGTCCTGCCCTGCTGGCTACCTTCTAATTAATTTACTTTAATATATATATATATATATATATATATATATATATATATATATATATATATATATATTTTGCAGAGAGGAAGGGAGAGGGATAGTTAGAAACATCGATGGGAATCAATCAGCTGCCTCCTGCACACTCCCTACTGGGGATGTGCCTGCAACCAAGGTACATGCCCTTGGCCGGAATTGAACCTAGGATCCTTCAGTCTGCAGGCTGACACTCTATCCACTGAGCCAAATCAGTTAGGGCTAATTTACTTTCAATGTGCACAAATCCAAGCATCCAGCCTCTAGTTCTTTAATAAAAATTATATAAAAAGAACTAGATACTATTTCAATTTATTGTACAAATATTAGTTCATTCTGAATTGATCTTTTCTATTGCCCATAAAAATTTGTTCTCTTTTATAAATATTAACTTGCTTTTCCTTAATTCAAATAATTTATAAAGAACCATTAGGGATCAACCAAAGGACTTGTATGCATGCATATTAGCATAACCAAATGGACACAGACACTGGGGCGGTGGGGGTTTGCCAGGAGTGAGAATGGCTGGGCGTGGGGGGTGGTCAATTGGGGAAAAAGGAGATATATGTAAAACTTCAGACAGTAAAAAATTATATAAAAAAAGAACCATTAGGCATATCTATTATATGAGAAAGTGTTTTTCTAACTTTTCTTTGTGGTAGTATTAAATATGTATACAAATAGAAAGAACCCCACTTATTATCATCCAGTTTCACCACTCATACTCCATATTTTTTTAACCTAATCTTAGATAGCTTTTTATCTGTAAAAACTTTCACATTTTTCTCTAATAGATAACACAGCTTTATAAAACCCCACAGTACCAAACTTAACTATATTAATAAATTCTTAATATTAGATATAAGTTTCTTATAAGATGAGGCTGTGATACTCTGTCACTAATATGCATATAGCTACTAGAATCTTGCACAAAAAACTTGCTCAACTTTCTATTGATTAGTTGATTAAAATTTAAATGGGGCTTATATCATTGGTTTTCTGGGTTATCACCATCACTGGCAGGAGGTAGTTCTGTCTTGTGTTATTTCTTCTTACTTATCTCTGTGACCAATGGTTTTTAAAGGCCAGCACAATTCAAGGACACTATTCTAACATAAAGTAGCAGTCAAGTGAACCAACCTTGAAATCATATTGCTGGTACCTTAATGTGCCAATACCATTTACAGTCTTGTAGACTTGGTCAAGTTGTTTAATCTTTCTACGTATAGTTTTCTTATTGGAAAAAATTAAGCCAATAATCCTGTCTTCCTCTTAGACCTTTTTGTGTTGAGTAAATGAGGTATAAAACATAAGGTAGCATTGAATGCCTAGTAAGTGCTCAATAAATATTCTCTCTTCTTAGTTTTTATGCCTGAAAAGTCTTAATTTCCTCTTTTATTACTTTAAATGTTGGAAAAAGATTGAAAATGGCAACTAACATATTATAAAATGACATAGGACAATTTAGAAAAGTGGAGAGGTATTTATATTTTAAATCAGCACTATATAAACATCTGCTGGTGCCAACAACATCATATGTTCTCCAAGTATTTCGCAGAAGCAATGGGAGTCCTGCTGGGACACGGTCTTGCCAAACTTCCTTGAACCCCGAAGATAGTATTTTCACAAACTCTTCTCCCTCTTGCCCCAGGCCGTGTTCTGCCAGAAAGCTGTCAGAAAGCAATTTCTTTAATCAGGTCACTCAGTGTGACCCCAAAGCAACAACACACCAAGATAACTAACTGTCCAACTCTCCAAAGCTGTATTTGAGCTTCCTGCTCCGAGAAGAGGAGAGAAGAACTTTTCAGAAACCGTACTTGAATCCACAGCACAGTGGAAGAGGCAGGAAGCGTCAGGCTCATTTCCAGATTTCCCTCCAGCCTCGATTTACACCAGCCACTGGGATAGTCTGTGCAAAAGCTGTTAAGATGACTTGAGTTTCACAGAGTTATAAAAACATAGTATAAGCCTGATGTCTTTATTTCCCATGAAGTCTTGTTGTGGGGGAGGGAAGCACACTTGAGTCCCAAATCCTGAAGCCTTAAAAACCCTAATGGAGAAATATTCAGGTCTTTTAACCAAGAGCAGATAGTAAGCAAGGACAATCCCTCTCTCCTTTTTTTCATGGTCATTTATAAGTCATCTACTCACTAGTAAGTTCTGAGATTAAGAGATAGGGAATGATCTCTCTTTAAATGCTGACAATGTTCCTATGAAATCTTTTATGCTATTAGTAAACATCAAGTCAAACACATTGCTAAGACTGATGATAGAGCTGAGAGAATAGTAAGACTCATTAAATCAGAAACTAAGCATATTCACATGATTTTTACTATGGTAAGTTGTATTCGTCAGATACCAGCTGCAATAATGTTGTGTAAAAAATATCAAAATCTCTGCAACATAAAACAATAATAATTATTTTTTTTTCTTTATTGGGATTGTAGATAAGTCAGAGCAGCTTAGTTTCAAGTTTGTAGGTTCTGGTTTCCTGCATCTGGGAACAGCGATAACCCAGAGCATAGTGTTCTCATGGTTGGGGTAGGAGTTCAAGAAGAGTGAAAAGGAACATGTGATGTCTTTTAAGATCTGGATTCTGAACTTGTGTACTGTCACCTCTGCCCCATTTCATTGTCCAAAGCACATCATGCAGCCAAGTCTGATACCTATGGGGTGAGGAAGTAAAGTCCATTTACAATGCATTGATGGGAAGGAAGGAAGAGTTGTGAGCAGAGAATACAGTTCATCATGCAGGGTAACTAAGCAATGACAGTACAGGAGGGTCAAGGTGAATCTTATTTTCTTGGCAACTTGGTGGCATCAAATAACCTAGTCAAGTGGCCCACAGTGGAGATTGTGAATTAAAAATTCTAACTTAAGTAACTTGAGGTGCTAAGCTTATGAATTCTGAAAAACTTCCTCAGGAAATTCTATTGCTTTGAGTGCTATCTCCCATCCCTAGGTATAAATCATGCACTAGCTAGGTATTTTTTTAAGGTAGGAAAATCTACTATATGTTGTTGACTACAAGAAAATATGGCACATCAAGAATTTTCTCAAGTAAAAATCTGAGAACTGTAATGTAGGTAACAAATAGAACCTAGCTTATATAATAAAAGTCTAATAGGCAAATCGACTGAGTAGTAGAATGACCAGCAGAACAACTGGTCGCTATGATGTGCACTGACCACCAGGGGGCAGGTGTTCAATGCAGGAGCTGCCCCCAGCTTGCAGGCCCCAGACCAGCCAAGGCAGATACCAGGAGGGCCACTCCATCACCCTGCCAGTCACCCCACAGATTGGCCTTGATCACTGGCCAGGCCTAGGGATACTGCCCATGCACGAATTTTGTGCACTGAGCCTCTAGTTGGTAATAAACAGAGAGGAAATAGCATAATTTCCTCTCAATTCCTTGGAGTTATAGAGAAATGATACTGCCTTACATTTGAGTAGCACTTAAGAATTTAAAAGCAATTCTATATCTCCAAATGTATGCCCCCTTAAATATTAGCTGGGGCAAATATTCTTACAGGAGAGCAGATAGATACCTAGAGAGAGTCCACATAGCATGACCAGGACTGGAAGCTGGACTTTCTCACTCCATGCTGTAGGCAGTTTCTCCTCTCTTTATACTATCTCTTTGATATAACAATAATGCAATGATATTTTGAATTTAGATATGAAAGACATTTAGATTATGATTAAGCGTCTTGGCTTTTCATCACAAATTTTGTTTATAATGATCTCCCCCTGGAGTGACAGTTATTGACATCCCAACCCCTACATTTTAGTGGCTAATCAACCACTGACTTGCCTCTGCAGCCAAAGACATGGCACCTGACCACAGGTCATGTGGGCTGGGGGATAAGTTGTGGCCAAGTCCCTGACTTTAGTCAAGCCACTGCTTCACCTTCTCTGAGGAGGAGGCCTCCTCCTTGCAAATGAGAGATCAGTCAGGACAAGGACATTATTTGAGCATTTACTCTGCCAGGCATCAGGACACAGAACAACAGGGGGTTTCTGTCCTAGTGGAGCTTCCATCTACAGAATATGCTGAAGAGTAAAGAAATAATTTCAAAAAATGTGACAAGGGCTCTCCAGTCACTTTGTTGGCAAGTCATTTAATTGGCTCTTCCAAACAACTCATAAAGATAGGTGGGACTCCCATTTTACAGATGAGAAGATTGAGTTCTAAGGTCCACAGTAAGTTGATAGCTGAGTCAGGATTCCAACTCAGGCTAAAATTTGAACCCAGTGTCCTTGCTCTTCCCACCACATGGCTTAGGAGAGTAGAACATCCTATTTTGGGGGACTGTGGTAGCTCTGAAATCTTATCTTTGGTAGTGACCTCTCATCTAACATATTTCAAATTTCATGTGTTAATTTCTCTGCTATCTCCATTTGGGCAGGAACTGTGCCTTATAAGCATTTTAAACCTCAGAAGCAGTTGGCATGAAACTGGATACTGAAATAACTATGAATTTTTTTAAAAAAAGAAATCCCAACACAATGACAAAAGGTATGCCCTGCCAAGTAGACATGTGCTTGAGATGATCTGCTGCTTTGTTTCTGAAGGGCCTTGGTATTCCCTACATTATCATTCTCTTTTGAATAGTGACTGTCAACAGATGAAGGATCCAGTTGGAAAATCAGTGTCAAAATTAGGTTAGAAGAAAGGCAAGTATCTAATTTCACTGCTCACAGAAGAATACATCCCTTCCCTTTATCTCCTTTATTTAATGACCTCATTGACTTTTTCTCTAAAGTCCAATTTCCATTTGATCTCTGTGCCAGTCAAGAGTCCCTTACCTCCTTCCACCCAGTGATCACTCTTTGAAGTCCCAGAGAGTGCCACGCACAGGAGGAAGCCATTAGTAGAGAGAGTCCTGACCTATACAGCCACCCATAAATTAGAACGCTAAGGAAGCACTTTCAACCACTGCAAAGTCACTCGGGCTTTCGGCTGGCAGGGCCTTCCCATTGATGACAGGTCACCAAAGAGTTCTCTCTACACAGCTCATTTATGGCAGCAGTAATATTACTGTTCAGCCCTCTAAAATGATTTTTGCCATGCACACAGCTGTTGAAAGCAGGGGTTCTGAAATCAGAGTTTCTGCAACCCCTCTAGCCTGATCCTTCTCTGCTAGGAAGGCTGCAGGGTCAGGCTTGTGTGGAGTGCTTTAGCCTTTCTTTTTTTAAACAGGAGCCTCTCAACCTAAGTATATACTTACACTTCTAATCCCCTTTCTATTTTATTTTGTGTCCTTCAGTTCAGGCTTTGAATTTATTCCTAAACCTCAAGTGTGTGTTGAGTTTATTGCAAAGCATTAAATTGGCATATATTATAATGATGAAATCAACTCTCTGAATAGAAATTATTTTAACTGAAATGTTTCCATGGATATGAAATATTTGTTATTATAATCAGAGACTGATAGATTCTAGGATATAAAATATTAAGAAGATATTTGATTGCCTCATTCTTAGGTTGAATCTGGAGAGAGAAGATGCATGGGATCAATCCTGATTATTATTATAAGAATTATTGCATTCTTGGGGAATCAGTTACTTCTTGAGTCTTAGCTTCCCTACTTGTAAAGTAAGGTGGGACTGAGTGGCTTCTCCATTTCCACCAATTTCCAATAATTCTGTTACTCTACCTTGTTTTGACAAAGGTTAATTTGGGAGGTTTATGAAAGTAAGGCAGGAAGAGAAGGCAACCATTGATAGGTATGTCATCAATCATTTTTCTCTGTGGGGCATTGGAGCTTGACCCATCTGGAGAACCCTGCAGCACAGTGTGGAACATGCCTCGGAAGGAAGGAGCCGGGGTTTTTACATAGTAAGTCACAGCGGTCATAATTGAGGACCACTCTTAAAAGGCACCTGTGGCCTGCTGCCTGGTGGAAAAGCTCGGCAGAACCTGAGGCTGAGAAATGCAGGTGCTGGTGGTTGAAAGGTGGGCAGTGCTTATCACTGAGGAAGTAGAGGTGAGGGGGTTTGGGTAGGGCCCCAGTTGTGCCTGTTACATACACATTCACCTTCCAGATCTGCATGCAGTTTGCGCCTTGTAGACACATATGGTCTAGACAAAGTGAAAGTTGTAGCAAAATCACAACCTGTATCTTTACGATAGCTGTACAGTCCCACTTGGTCTGGTGGTTTCACCCAGAGCCTCGTAGAATGCTGGTATCGTTAATGCACAGCCTTGCTGGCAAAGATACAAACACATGTATTCATAATAGCGTGTCACTCCTGTGATATCTTGCTGTCAGGATGTCATTCTCATTTGGATTCTGATGTTCCTTCTCACATGAGAGAATATGATTGTGCATGAGCAGGGCTGTGGTGTGTGTGGAACTGCCACCAAAGAGAATGCAGGCAGATTTCAGTGCGCCTGGCAATTTGAGGAGCTTTTCTGTTATAGAGAATTTTCTTTAGGTCATATACTAACTGTTCTTGATAATAATAACAATGTCCCTAATGACTGGAAATCCCTGCCAGTGCTGGGGAAAAGAGTGACACGTTTCTAGTTCCTTCCATCTGCTTTTCAGTTTGGGAGCCTGCTGTGCTCCAGCATTGAGGACACAACAGTGAGCAAAACGGATAAAAGCCTTCGCTCATGGAGCTTTGGTGAGAGAGACAGGCAACAAACAGACAAATGACTAAATAATCACGGTGTCAGGCATGAGAAATGTTAGGAAGAGAAATGAAGCAGGGTGGGTAGATGGAGAAGGGAGAGGCTTAGGAGAGAAGAGTGTTTATGTAGATGGTGGACAGGGGATCGTCAGATAAAATGCCATTGAGACTAGACCCCGTGGGATGGAAGAAAGGGTTGTAGAGAGCCATGGGGAGAGCTGGCAACAGGGGGACCAAGTCAGAGGAAACAGAAAATTCAAAGAACCTGCTCTGGATAGTGTGGCTCAGTTGGTTGAGTGACCTCCCATGCACCAAGAGGTGCTCAGTTTAATTCCTAGTCAGGGCACATGCCTGGTTGTCCAGGCATGCAGAAGGCAGCTGATCAATGTTTCTCTCTAGCATCTCTCTCTCTCTCTCTCTCTCTCTCTCTCTCTCTCTCTCTCTCTCTCTCTCTCTCTTTCTCTCCCTCTCTCTCTCTTCTTTTCCCTTCCCCTCTCTTAAAAAAATCAATGACAACATTAAAAAATAAATCAAAGAACCAGGATTGGTTGGGTGACGTTCCATGCATTAAGAGAGTGCAGGTTGGATTTCCCATCGGGCCATATGCCTGGCTTGTGGGGCAGGCAAGAGGTAGCCCATTGATGTCTCTCTTTAGCATCGATATTTCTCTCTCTCTCCTTTTCCTTTCCTCTCTCTCTAAAAAATCAATAAAAACATAAAAAACAACAACCTGAGGCCAGGGTAAGAACCAGGGGTGTGGTTGAGCCTGGAGATGAGGACGAAGTGCTCAGAGGTGGGCCCTTGTGAGAATATTTGCTTTTACCTTGAGTGACATGAGAAGTAGAGGCCTGGCATTCTCAGATTCTTGTTTGGAGAGGATCACCCAGGGGCTCAAGAGGAGTGAATCAGGGGAAGTAGCAATACAATTATCGAAACTGTTTAATGCAGATTTTGTTCACATCCCCCATGTGCCAGAAAGTCCTTTAGCTCATCTTTTCCAGTGCTATAGACGGCACTGTGCCTTCCACCCCCGACTCCTATGCTGAAGGCCTAACCCCCAGCGTGATGGTATTTGGAGAGGGGCCTTTGGGAGATAATTAGGTTTGGATGAAGTTATGGGAGCACAGTCACCAGCATGAGATGAATGCCCTTATAAGGAGAGGAAGAGACCCAGAGGTCTGTGTGCCATGTGAGGACACAGGGACAAGGTGGCCTTCTGCAAGGGAGGAAGAGGGTCTTCATAGGAACTAATCATGCGGCACTTGATCTTGGACTTCCAGCCCCCAGAAAGAAAATAAATCTGTGTTGTTTAAATCTGCCAGTCTATTTTCTTAAAGCCATACCCAAGGATTTCTTTATCATTGACTAGAGGCCTGGTGCACAAAAATTCGTGCACTGGGGGAAGCAGGTCCCTCAGCCTGGCCTGCAGTCTCTCACAGTCCAGGAGCCCTCAGAGGATGTCCTAAGTCACAAGTTTGGCCTCCTTCTGTGGGAGGTGACCAGGCCCATCAGGGGAAGGTCCTGCCCCCATCACCCCACTGCTGCTGCCAGCTGGCTCTCCTCAGCCCTCGCAGCTGCTGTGCTTTGTCTGGAAGGACATCTGGATGACATCTGGTCTATCTAGTCTAATTAGCATATTGCCCTTTTATTAGTATAGATGATATTTACAGAGCTTCACATCCAAAATGTAAGAACATCCTCATAAGGACCATACAGACCCATCTGCAAGTAGCATATGGTTCACACAGCAAAACCCGATGGATGTCCCAGAGACCTGGAGGCAGCATGGAGGCTGCAGGTGGCCTTGCTTCATGCAGGGACCAGGCCTTCTGGGGACAGATGCAGGAAGGGCCCAGGAATAACAGCCACAGACCTGTACCAAGCAGTTGATGTTTCCAGGACCAATACAGGGAGACTGAGAACTAGCGAAAAATAAATCTCAGTTGTTTAACAAATATATTTTTATTGATTTCTGAGAGGAAAGGAGAGATAGAGACATCAGTGATGAAAGACA
This sequence comes from Murina feae, assembly GCA_004026665.1. Lineage (NCBI taxonomy): Eukaryota > Metazoa > Chordata > Mammalia > Chiroptera > Vespertilionidae > Murina > Murina feae. Next base: position 16,499 of record PVJC01006919.1, on the reverse strand, counting down.
GTCATTGATTGGCTGTCTCCTGCATCTCCCCAAGTGAGGATTGAACCACACAGTCTTGTTACAGCAGTCTGAGTGGACTGAAGCATGACCCAACTTCATTTCCCCCTTCCTTTAGTTGCTGAAGTCCATGAGGATGGGGATGCTCCAGGGTTTTTTGCAGCACACAAAGCTGGAGAAGGGAGGTCAGGGCCTGGAGAAGCTGGCAGGTGCCCGCTAAGGAGCTGGGATTTACAGTCTCAGGAAGGTTGTAGTCACTTGGGTCAGATAATGATATTTGTTATAAAAAGAAGGCTTTGGTTGTTGAGCGGGGAGAACAGGTGGGAGGGAGATGGAACGTGCGGTACTTAGGACAGACATTCAGCCAAAGTGCAGGCATAGGACCATGGTGTGATGGCTGAGTGAGGCAGCTATAGTGGAGATGAGGGAAGGTAAAATTGGAGGTATCAGGAATTGTGAATTGAATGAGGTATACACATGCAAGTGTGTGTGTGTATGTGTGCGTGGTTGAGGGAAGAGGAGATAGCCAGGGAGAGCCTCAGGTTCAGGTTTGAGCAAATGGTAAGTCAGTGACCACCAGGACTTATATAGTTCCTGGGTCACAGGGGTGTAGCCTGGATCAGACACTGAAGGAATGCATGGAGAACCACCATGAGTCTGGAGTGACATGGGCAGCAGTAAAGAGGAGATGGGGTAAAGGTGGAGGGAAGAGGGAGGTGTTTGTCTGGGCCAGTCTTGCTTGGGTTTCCTGGGAGGCTTGGAGATCAGCAATTGAGAAACGTAAGTGCCATGTGGTATCTGACCCAAGGGTCACTATTGCAGTAACTGGAGTCCCAGTCTGCTTTTTGAATGTAGGGTTTTAAGGGCTAAACATTCAATTCTTTGTTTCAAAATATGGAATGTTCAAATAAAAACTTATTCACCATCAGGAAAGGGCTGTTCAAGATGACTCCTAAACCCCCTTTCAACTCTAAAATCCTAATGGCTGGATGCCCAGAGAATTATTGATGCTAGATATATATAACTTTTTTTTTTAAAATAAATCTTTATTGTTCAGATTATTACAGATGTTCCTTTTTTCTTTAACCCCCATAGCTCCCCTCCACCTAGCTCCCCCCACACCATGCCCTTACCCCAACCACTGTCTTCATCCATAGATGTAAGATTTTTGTCCAGTCTCTTCCCATACCCCTCACCCCCTTCCCCCTGAGAATTGTCAGTCCATTCCCTTTCTATGCCCTTACTTCTATTATATTCACCAGTTTATTCTGTTCATCAGGTATTTCTATTGACAATTGTTATATTCACTGGTTGATAGATATGTATTTGTTGTCACTTTGTTGTTCATAATTTTTATTTTTACCTTTTTCTCCTTCTTCCTCTTCTTAAAGAATGCCTTTCAGCATTTCAAATAATCCTGGTTTGGTGGTGATGAACTCCTTTAGCTTTTTCTTGTCTGTGAAGCTCTTTATCTGACCATCAATTTTACATTTTAGCTTTTCTGGGTAAAGTAATCTTGGTTGTAAGTTCTTGCTATTCATCACTTTGAATATTTCTTCCCACTCCCTTCTGGCCTGCATGGTTTCTGTCGAGAAATCAGCTGACAGTCATATGGGTACTCCCTTATAGGTAACTGTTTTTCTCTTGCTGCTTTTAAGATTCTCTCTTTGTCTTTTGCACTTGGCATTTTAATTATGTGTCTGGGGGTGGTCCTCTTTGGATTCCTTTTGTTTGGGATTTTCTGTGCTTCCTAGACTTGTAAGTCCACTTCTTTCACCCAGTAGGGGAAGTTTTCTGTCATTATTTCTTCAAATAGCTTTTCAATATCTTGCTCTCTCTCTTCTTCTGGCACCCCTATAATTCTGATGTTGGTACACTTAAAGTTGTCCCAGAGGCTCCTTACACTATCTTCATATTTTTGGATTCTTTTTTCTTTTTGCTTTTCCAGTTGGGTGCTTTTTGCTTCTTTGTATTTCAAATCTTTGACTTGATTATTGCAAACTTCTAGTCTGCTGTTGGATCTCTGTATAATATTCTTTATTTCAGTCAGTGTATGCTTAATTTCTAGTTGGTCCTTTTTCATATCCTCGAGAGTCTCACTAGATTTATTGAGGGTCTCACTAAATTTATCAGCAGTTTCTAGAAAATTCTTGAAACACCTTAAAACCGTGATTTTTAACTCTATATTCAGTCATTTGCTTTCCTCCATTTCTGTCATTTGTGATATGTTTTTTTGTCTCTGCATTTTGGCTGCTTCTCTGCATTGACAGAGTGGCTTTCTGTGCTAGGTGTCATATAGGGTCCAGTGATTCAGCCTCCCCAATCACCTGGGGTGGACACGCTTGGTGTATGCCTTTGAAGGCTGGGTGCATAGTCTTGTTGTAGTTAAGTCTTGGTTGCTGTTGGTATCACTGAAAGGAAATGACCTCCAGTCCTTTCTCCTCATTGTTTGGAGTTTGGAACTTTTGGAGTTCTCTATCCCAGCTGCAGTCTGTTAGGTTAGGCTGCAGCCAGACAGGTGCACAGCTTGGGTGGGGTTGTAAATTGGGTGGGGCAGGGTCTCAGGGAATCACCAGGGTGGAGCAACCCGAGATGGCTTCCCCTCAGCCATCTCCACAACTTCTCCTCATTTTGGCATCTCCACGCCCTGGTGTTTGTGCACCTCTGAGTCCCTGAGTCTCGGAGCTCTGCATCAGTGATTGCTGCGAACAGCTCTGCTAAAATGCTGCTCGTCTTCCGCCCTGTTGCCAGACAGCCCGAAACAAGTTCAGTGCAACCCTGGAGCTTGTAATACCCTTCCAAGCCGTGGACCCAGGTGCAGCTGCCGCCTCTGTTTCATCTGCGCCACCACCATTTCGCATGCACCCGTACCTCTCAGTTGGCACCGAGAACTTCTACTCAATCTCAATGCACTCCTTCTCTTGCTTTCTAGTTGTAAAGCTTCCACTCCTTTGGTTTTGGAAGATGGCCGTTTAGCTTTATAGTTGTATTTTTTAATGTGGATGTAGGAGGCTGTGCATTCAGGTATATACCTCATACCGCCATCTTGCTTCCTCCTAGATATATATTTCTTAGGTCTAACAATCTAGATCCTCATTTACCTTAATGTTAATGCATTTGTTTCCAAGCCAACTAACAAGGACTTTGTGTGAACTTATTGCATTGAATTTCTGACAGGTAAAGTATCATTTTAAATCTTAGTTAAGAGAAAATTGTTACTGTTCTTTTGTCAATAGATAATTTGTATGTAAAGGAGAGCTTGCCTTTACATACATATTTCTATATGCACATTCATATGATCTCCTGAATGAATTATATTTTTGAGTTTAATTTATGAGTTTTATATATATGCATATGATTTCATGAATGGCTTTGTATTTGATTTTTGAAGTACTGAGAGCATTGCAATAAGTGATTTAACTGACATTTTAGAACCACAAAGTGGCAAAAGTAATTTTGCTTCCACAGTCTATTAGTAGTTAGAAGCAATTTAGATTTTTCTATGTTATTTTCCTGATGTCCCTTGAGGTAAGATGAAAAATACAACTTCACTTTTTCTATTGAATATAAAGTTAAATGAAGGGTATGATACATTGCTTTCCTAACCCTCATTTCACACAGATATTGTACCTGACAGACGAGGTGTCTATTTGCATTCATTTCAAGATGTACGGATAACACAGTATGTTTCTGACATCATGTCAGCTGAACTTTGTGTACTATGGAATGCCATTTTACATTTCTTAATTTTTAATGAACTAAAATATTTCTTATTGTCCTAGGAACAAAAAAGTAGGTTATTACATTAATTCAAAAGTGATCAGAAGCCCTGGCTGATGTGGGTCAGTTGGTTGGGTGTCATCCCATGTACCAGGCAGGGTGCCGGTTTGATTCCTGGTCAGGGCACATGCGTGGGTTGCAGGCTCAGGCCCTGGTGGGAGAGTGCAGGAGGCAGCCAATGGATGTTACATTCTCACACCCATGTTTCTCTCTCTCTCTCTCTCTCTCTCTCTCTCTCTCTCTCTCTCTCCCTTTGTCTCTCTAAAATTAAATACAAAAGTCTTTTAAAATGACTTAAAAAAACCTTGTTCAATGATATACCGACGAGAATCTTTATTTCTGGTTATGGCTAATCTACAATCCTGATCTTAAATTTTTTTCTTGAGCAACCTGTGTATAAATAAGTAAATTAAGTAATAATGGAAAGCAAAATGAATGGCTAGAAAAAGAGAAGTACAGGAAATACAGTTATTTGGTTTTATTGCATATTTTCAGACACATTCATTGTTTATACTGCAGAAAAATCCCTACAATTCATTCCACTGACATTGATTTGCATGAGGAGCTTAGTACTGTTAATAGTCCATATACACTAGGCTCACGTATTTGAAGTTGTAGACACTTTCATTCTGTTTAAGCAAACATAACTCATTTGCAAATGGTTAAAAACATCATAAAAGTTGCCAGAATGTTTTTTTGTTTTTTTTTAGTTCTGAAGATATTGCTTTATTTTAAAGCATCAAGGATGATTTAGATTTTTGGAAGAACCAAGGAGGCATGAAGATTTGCACAAATGCAAATTGCCATGGGGAGGACCAGTCTCAGGACAGCTGTGTCCTATAAACCAAATCAGTGCAAGACTTTTTTTTTTTTTTAAAAAACAATAACAACAAAAACCTCTCCAAACTGAAACTGGAGAGGAACTAGAAACATTGCTCCCTTACTAATGCGAGGTTGGAAACATATTGGCTTTCAAGTGAATTGGCCATGACAACACCGACACTTGGATTTGACTGGAGCTGGGGTTGCAGGCAGATGTGAGTTTGGCATTTGCATGCCCACATCCAAAACCTTTCCTCCTTTCTCCAGCTAGCACACTGAGGCTGGCCTTGCTGGAGTAGCATGAACTGATTGCAGACACATGTTACCTGGAAACACGCTGTTTAGCTTAATACGAGGCCTGTGTAATTAGGCTCTGATTTATAAAAGTGCAACATTTATCCAGGATATTTGACAAATGCTCAGAAGGGAATACTATGCCAGACATCTTTCAAAGAAGCAGGCTTCTCCCATGGAGAGTTTATTAACCCCATTTCCACTTACCGAACAAGGAGTCCTGATTGTCTGGGAAGGAACCTAATGCCGAAATTCACGGCTTCAAAGGGAACAGTGAGAGAAGGTACAGAAGCATGAAGAAACCAAGGTTTGTTGCTAGGATCCAAAGACTAGTCCGAGCTTTCCCCAAGTATGTGTGTAAAGTGTTCATTACCTACGTAGTTCATCTATCTATGCATGTATCTATTTATTCATCTCACTTCAGAAAAGGCTTTGAAGCGGCAACAATATAGTTTCCTAAACTAATTTCATAAATACGCAAAGTGTTCTTATACATCAGCAAGAAAAAAATATTTCCAAAGGATATGAACAGAAAAAGAAATACAAATGGCTTGAGAAGTTTTTTACTTATCAATTGGGCAGAGGTAAAAACTTTGGAACTATGTTGAGGATAATCTGTGACAATACACAGTGCTGGTGAGGTTGTGGGAACAAAATCACTCTAATCCACTGTTCATTGGAGCTTAAACTAGTACAAGTTTATTTTTTGAACAGTTGGGCAATATCTTTCAAAATTTGTAATGCCTGGTTTTTTTTTTTTACTTGTTTTTGTTTGTTTGTTTGTTTTTTTGTCCCAAAGATTTCACTGGGATGCTTCTGAAAGAAGTCCTTGTTCACTTAATAAGTTGGTGGCAGAGTAGGTGGCAGATACACTCACCTCCCCCAGGACCAAACGGGAAATGCAACTACAATGTAGAGCAACTGACTTGAGTAAACAAGCTGGAGAGAAGTCTGATAAACAAGGGTTTAGAGACGAGGCCACATCAAGACTGGTAAATAGCGCGGAGAAGCGAAAAGGACCAGCTCTGCTCTCGCGAGCAGTGGCTGAAATTGGAGGGGTAGCTCACCTGCAAAGGCTCCTCCTGAGAAGCATGGGGTCTGAACCCCAAGCTGGCTTCCCCGCCCAGGACATTGGAGCCAGAAAAAGTGCCTCCATGACATCGGGCTATGAAAGTCAACAGGGACCCTGTGCAACAGGGAGAGTCAGGACTCTGCGAAGACACAGGTGCCCTCTCAAAGGGCCAATGTACAGGAACTTGTTTGGAGCCTCTCAACCTGGGCTCCGGCAGAAGGAGGATGTAGCAGGTTAGAGTAGTGTGAGGAGAGACCCAGAGTTGTGGCTCTGGGGAGAGAGCTGAGGTGGCAGTCGCTGAACCCCCTGTGCTGAGCTACTCTATCCACCTCAGGTGCCACCTTTCTTAAGCGGAGCACGCCCACCATATGGCATCAGCCTGGAGAAATGCTCCAATCAGAAGGCATAGGGTAGCCTGGCTGGTGTGGCTCAGTGTTTGAATGTCAACCTATGAACCAGGAGGTCACAGTTTGACTCCAGGTCAGAGCATAGCCTGGGTTGCTGGCTCAATCCACAGTGTGGGGTATGCAGAAGGCAGCTGATCAATTAGTCTATCTTTTGCTCCTCTCCCTTCCTCTCTGAAATCAATTAAAAATAGAAGACATCAGGTATAAAAACAAGGTCTTTATATATGGTGTCTAGAGACATCAACCTCAGATCAAAAGATACACACAGACTAAAAGTAAGTGGACAGAAAAAGATATTTCATGCAAATGAAAGTAAAAAAATAGAGTAGCAGTCCTTATATTTGACAAAATGTACTTTTCAAAAAGGCTATATTAAGAAAGAAGAATACTCCATAATGATAATGGGAGCAACCCAACAAGAGGATATAAGCCTAGAAAACATTTATGCACCCAGTGTAGGAGCACCTAAATATATAAAGGAAATCTTGATGGACATAAAGAGAGATATCAGCAGTAATCCAGTCGCAGTAGGGGAATTTAATACCCCATTGACATCAATGGATAGATTTTCCAGACAGAAAATCAACAAAGAAACAGCAGCCTTGCCCTAGCAAGTTGGGCTCAGTGTATAGAGCATCGACCTACAGACTCAATGGTCCCGGGTTTGATTCTGATCAAGGGCACATGCCCAGGTTGGGGACTTGGTCCCCAGTAAAAGGTGTGCAGGAGGCAGCCAATCAATGAAACCCTCTCATCATTGATGTTTCTATCTCTCTCTTCCTCTCTGAAATCAATAAAAATATATTAAAAAAGGAAACAGCAGCCTTATATAACAAGCTGGATCAGATGGATTTTACTGATATCTTCAGAGCATTTCACTCCGAAGTAGAAGAATATACATTCTTTTAAGTGGAACATTTTTTATGATAAACCATGTGTTAGAACACAAATAAACTGCAATAAATTTAAGAAGATTGAAATAATATCAGGCCTCTTCTCTGTCCATAATGGTATGAAACTGGAAATCAATTACAGGAAAAAAACTGAAAAACACAAAAATGCATGGAGGGCTAACTGACATGTTACTAAATAATGAATGGATTAACAATGAAATCAAGGAAGAAATCAAAAGATACTTTGAAACAAATGAAAATGAGAACACAAAACAACACAAAATCTATGGGATACAGAGAAAGCAGTCCTAAAAGGGAAATTTATAGCATTATAGGCCTACCTCAAGAAACAAGAAAAATCTTAAATAAACAATCTAACTTTACACTTAAAGGAATTAAAAAAAAGAACAACTAACAAAGCCCAAAGATAGTAGAAGAAAGTAAATAATAAAGATTAGAGCAGAGCCAGGCTGACATGGCTCAGTGGTTGAGTGTCGACCTATGAAGCAGGAGGTCACGGCTTGATTCCCAGTCAGGGCACATGCCCAGGTTGCAGGCTCAATCTCCAGTGTGGGATGTGCAGGAGGCAGCCAATCAATGATTCTCTCTCATCATTGATGTTTCTATCTCTCTCCCTCTCCCTTCCTCTTTGAAATAAATAAAAATATCCTATCTAATAAAGAGGGAAAATGCTGATTGACCCTTACGTCATCGCAAAGATGGTAGAGCCCACAGCCAATAAGGAGGGAATATGCTAATTGACTGCTCCACCCTCAAAGATGGTGGTGCCCACAACCACAAGAAAGAGGTGTCTATTCCTCTCAGCCCTGCTGGGGCAGCAGGCACTCTCTGTGTGCCTGCTTCCAGAGACCCCCAGTCCCCTTAGCCCCTCAGTTGCCCAAGGCCAGCCTGAGGTGCAGGCAAGCCTTGGATGGTGGCTGCTCAGCCTCTCAGGGATAGCCAAGGCTCAGGTAACCAGGGCTGGTTGAGGCTTGTGCTACTGGCAGTGGCAGCAACAGTGGTCTGATGGGGCATTGCCTTTCCCTGGTAGCCAGGTTGCATCCCGCCCCTGAGAGCTCCAAGACTGTGAGAAGGGGCAGGGCGGGCTGAGGGGTTCCCCCCTCCAGTGCATAAATTTTCATGCACCAGACCTCTAGTATTTTAATAAAAGATTAGAGAATAAATAAATGAAAGAGTCTAAAAGAACAATACAAAATATCAGTGAACTAAGAGCTGGATCTTTTAAAAGTTAAATAAGTTTCATAAGTTTATACAAGAAACAAACAAAAAAATAAAATCAGAAATGAAAGAAGAGAAGTAACAATTGACCCCACAGGAATACAAGAAATTTTAAGAAAATATGATGAACAACTAACTATATGTCACACAATCTGGATGAAATGATAAATTCCTAGAAACATAAAGTCTTCCAAAACTGAATCAGGAAGAATCAGAGAATTTGAATAGACAGACCACAACTAGTGAAATTGAAGCAGTAATAATAATAATAATAATCTCAACAAATTAAAGTCTGGACCAGATGACTTCACAGGAGAATTTTACCAAACCTTCAAAGAAGAACCAACACCTATCTTTCTCAGAATATGCCAGAAAATTCAGGAGGAGTGAGGACTCTGGAGCTCATTTTATGAGGTCTGCATTATCCTAATTCTAAAACCAGATTAAGACACTAGAAAGAAAGAAAAGTATAGGTCCTGATGAATACAGATTCTAAAATCCTCAACAAAATATTAGCAAACTAGATGCAGCAATATATTTATAACCTCATCCATCATGATCTAGTGGGGTTTATTTTGGGGATGCAAGGTTGGTACAATATCCACAAATCAATTAATGTGATACACCCCATAAACAAAATAAAGGATAAAAATCACATGATCATATCAATAGATACAAAAAAAGCATTTAATAAAATTTAGTACCTATTTAGATAAAAACTTTCAGCAAAGTGGGAATAGAGGAACATACCTTAACATAATAAAGGTCACACATGACAAGCCCACAGCCAAATTATACTCAATGTAAAAAGCTACAAATGTTTTCCTTAAGATCAGAAACAAGACAGAGATGTCTGCTTTCACCACTCTTATTCACATTGTACTAGAAGTCCTAATCATAGAAATTAAAAAGAAGAAGAAGAAATAAAAGGCATCTAAATTGGAAAGAAAGAAGTAAAACTGTAATTATTTGCAGATTATATGGTAGTTATATGTAGAATTTTAATGAGTCCACCAAAAAAACCCTACTAGAACAAATAAATGAATCAAGTAAAGTAGCAGGATACAAAATAAATATCCAGATATCAGTTATATTTCGATTAACCAATAATGAACTATCAAAAAGAGAAACTAACAATCCCATTTACAATTGCATAAAAGAAAATTAAAATACTCAGTAGTAAACTTAAAGATATAAAAAACCTGTATTCAGAAAATGATAAGACATTGAAGAGAGAAATTGAAGAAGATACAAATAATTGGAAGCATATACCGTGTTCATGGATAGGAATAAGTTACATCATTAAAATGTCCATACTACCCAAAGAAATCTATATATTCAATGCAATTTCTACCTAGATACCAATAGCATATTCCACAGAACTAGAATAAATATTCCAAAATTTGCATGGAACCACAAAATACTTTGAATAGTCATAGTAATCTTGAGAAAAAAAATCAACTTTGGAGAAAGCATACTACCTTACATTAAAGTATACTACAAGTCATAGTAATCTAAACTGCATAGTACTGGCATAAAAACAGACATATAGATAAATGGAATAGAGATCTCAGAAATAAACCCATAACTTTATGGTCAATTAATATTTCACCAAGGAGGCAAGAACATACAATGGAGTAAAAACAGTTATTCAACAAATAGTACTGGGGAAATTATACTGATACATGCAACCCTCCCCCCCAAAACCCTGAAAGTAGACCAACTTCTTACACCATACACAAGAATAAACTCAAAATGAACTAAAGACTTAAACGCTGGACTCAAACCCATAAAAATCCTAGAAGAAAACATAGGCAATAAAATCTCAGACATTTCTCAGAGCTATCTATCTATCTATCTATCTATCTATCTATCTATCTACCTATCTATTTATCATTTATCTCCTGGGGCAAGGGAAACAAAAGAAGAAATAAACAAATAGGTCTGCATCAACAAAATGAAAAGACAACCTACTAAATGTGAGAACATATTTGCCAAGCTACTCTAATAAAAGCGTAATATTGAAATAGACCGTTTCTCTGGGATGCCTAAGCCACGCCCACCAGCCAATCAGAGTGGCTGTATGCAAATTAACTCAGCCAAGATGGAGGCTGACAGCCTGCAGTGCAGGCGGTGAGGGGGGTGGGGCTGTTTTCAGGCTGCCCACAGCTCCCATTGACGCAATGTCCCAGCAAGGCACTCTCTATAGGTAGATATAGATGATATAGATATAGATACCAATGAACATATATACTTTTCAGAGAGTTATGGCATATTACCTATACATGTCATATACTAGTATATAGATAGAGAGATTAATTTTAAAGATTGGCTTACACAGTTGTATAGAATAGCAAATTTGAAGTTTACAGGGAAGGCAGGAATGCTTGAGTCTGAATAGAGATGGAATTCCTTCCATTTCTGAGAGATCTTAGTCTTCTCTCTTAAGACCTTAACTGATTAAATGAGGCCTAGTCACACTGTGGTGGGTAATCTGCTTTACTCAAAGTCTATTGATTTAAATGCTAATCTTATCCACACAGCTAGATCCAGACTGGATTTTGACCAGGCAACTGGTTACCATGGGCCTAACTGAGTTGAGCTATAAAATTAACTATCATACGGTCAGTCCCATCATATCACATGCCCAGTTTTGGACTAGCCTCCTGCTTGCCCAGGTGGCAAAATGGGGAAAAAATTTAAGAGTCTCACTTATATGCAGATGCCCTTGTGAAATTATGAATACCACTGACATTCCTATTAATCTAACTGGGACATATTTATTACTTGGTTTGCCAAGTAAGTATAACAACGTGTATCTTCAGCACACATGTCCACTGCTTAGCATATTGTGCACCTACAACATGTATGCACACTGGTGTGGGACATTATTTAACTCCCTTGTTCCATATGGTGACTTATTACTTTTGTGATACCAGAATATGAATGCATTAAATTTTTAATGTGCATGGAGGGGAGGCATATGTGTTGCATCTGAAATTTCAAAAACATCAAGGAGCCAGATGTATATTCATATTATCATATATGTATACACACATATACTACATGCCGTTTAAAATGGGACAGCTTTAATTTTATCCTTTGGTTTATTGGAAGGATTGTGAGTAAATAAAATTTAAGGAATGATGTATGTTACCTGACACACATGTGTTTATGCATGCATTCATCGTATAATCTTACCTAATTCCTCATACCTTCATGGCTAGAAAAACTTAAATCTCCATCCCCATTCGAATGCAAATTACTCACTATCAGGATTTCTTTACCTTTGAAAATGTTAGTGATAGAAGAATGCATTGGAGTCCAATGCCCTTATTTTGCAGCAGCCCAGGGGTTTGCTAGTGGCCAAGCTAGGATTTGAGCCCTGTCTCTAATCCAATCCAGAGGTTCGATGGTTCAAATTGGGGATGGAAGAAGAAGCACTAGAGGGAAAAGAGGAGGATGGAGAAGGAAAGAGGAATTGTGGCGAGCACACACATCTGTTGGAGAAAGAACAAAAGGGTCCCCGTCCTTCATACTGGGTGGCCTTGTCTGTGGCTCTCAGATGGGAATCGTGTTTCTCGTGGAAACAGTAGGAAACTATTACTAAACAGCGGCTTCTGGCTCTCGTTGCCATTTCCCAGTGCTTTCAAAAATCAGAAACTAAAAAGATGGGGATTTTCTCATCAAATGAAAGAATGCTTTGGAAGAAAATTTGGGAGAATTTAAGTAATATTATGTTTGTTTGTAATATTAACATCATTAATTTATTTTTTAGTTTGAGAAGACATTTGCCATGAAAATCTTATCCACTGAACTGATATTTTTCCTCGGATTTAAAAAAGTAAATGGATTTAGAAATATCTGACATAAGAGCAATAAATGTTTATTATAAAATTTTTGGAAAATACAAAAGATACAAAAAAATTATAATCCCTCATAATTATTCTCACCATACAGGGAAAGCCTAATTTACTTCTTTGTTTCTGAAAGCATCTTTTATTTTATCTTTATAACATTTAGTAGAAGTTTTACTCAAGTTATTTTTAATGGAATCTTGAAACACACGAAATTGGATGAACTTACATATGCCCATAATGCAGCTTTAAAAATGATCGCTGTTTTGCCAGTCTGTTTAATATTTCTTTAGCCTTTGCATTTTACTTTTGTTGGAGTATTGTAAAGTACATCTCAGACATCATATAATTTTACCCATAAATAATTTAGCATAAATGCATCATTAAATAATAAGGGCTTTAAAAAATCTAACCATCACACCATTAATAAATGTAAAAAGCTAACAATAATTTCTTAATATCATCTTATACCCCTCATATTCAAATTTACCAAACTACTACCTAGTTGGTTTGTCTGCATCAAATATTGCATTTATCTAGTACAAGACCTTAAGTATCTTTTTTTAAAATTAAGTAAAACAACAATCTCCTTGTCTGTCCTTTCCTTTCTTTCTTTTCTAATGATTTGTTGGATACATTGAGTTATTTGAGCTGGAGATTGTCTTACTTCCTGGGTTGGATGCTTGCTTCCTTGTGAAAATGTTTCATTTGTTCCTCTATCCCTAATATTTCATGTCAACTGGGAGTAGATCTGGAAGATTGACTAGATTAAGGGTTACATTTTTTTTCTCACAAATATACTGCGTATATGGAACCTTGCTGCCAAAGGTGAGGCATAAGGTAACCTTTCATAACTGATCTCTTCTAAATTGATTCACTGCATTAATTGACCATCACCTTCCCTTGTAAAATAAATACAGATGAATGTCAAAGGCATTGCAAATGCACATGTCCAGTAGCTCACTTTCTTGACCAGTGTTATTCAAAAGAACTTTCTGGCCCTGGCTGGTTTGGCTGAGTGGACAGAGAGTCTGCCTACAGACTGGGTCCCCGGTTCAATTCTAGTCAAGGGCACATGCCCAGGTGATGGGCTCCATCCCCAGTGGGGGGCATGCAGGAGGCAGCTGATCAATGATTTTCTCTCAGCATTGATGTTTCTATATCTCTCTTTCTCTCTGAAATTATATATATATATATATATTCTAATAAAAGCATAATATTGAAATTGACCATCCCTTCGGGACTCCTAAGCCATGCCCACCAGCCAATCAGAGCGACTGTATGCAAATTAACCCAGCCAACATGGAGGCCGGCACTCATGGAGCTGAGTAAACAGGCAGCGTTTGTTGCAGCAGGAGTGAAACTGTTTGCTGGCCGCCTGGGTTTCTCACGGCTCCAGGCAATAACATATTTGCAACAATGTCTCAGTTATAGAAGCCTCGGAGGTGAAACAAACAGCAGGCTGGCCTGACTACTTCGTTACATGCCTAGGCCTCGGCTTAAAGGAACAGTGTATCAATTATGGAAGATAAATAAACCCCAGGAACCTGCTTCCAGCCAGCCTTGCTGGGACATTGGGTCAATAGGAGCTGTGGGCAGCATGAAAGCCAGAAAGTGCCCCTCAGCCCGTCACCCAGGCTGGCCACACCCCAGTGGGGTGAGGGATCCCACTGGGGGGCTTGGCCAGCCTGCAAACAGCCATCAGCCCCTCACCCAGGCTGAACAGGCACCCCAGCAGGTGGACATCCCCAGAGGAGTCCCAGACTGTGAGAAGGCACAGGTCGGGCTGAGGGACCTCCCGAGTGCACAAATTTTTGTGCACCAGGCCCCTAGTATATTTAGAAAGAAAAATCTTAAAAAAAAGAACTTTCTGTGATGAAGGAAATGTTCTGTATTTTCACTGTCCAATGTGTAAGCTACTAGTCTCATGCGAACATTGAACAGTTAATTGAACCTAGTGGGACTGAAGAACTGAACTTTATTTATTTAACTTTAATTAAATAAAACATAAATAGCTCCACATGTGAGTGCTTGCCACATTGGACAGTGCAGTTCTACAACATCTACCCATTCCCACCTCGTTCAGTGAAGTTCTGTACTTACCAGGAGTCATTGATTTTGTTTACAAATCTTTTTAGGTCTTTTGTGCATCTTATTGTATTTGTGTACTTTGAATAGTGTGAAAATAAAAGAAAATCAAACTGAACACTTTTTTAAAAATGTATGAAAGCTAATCACTTACAAATAGTTGATTTAGATATATGCAAGATAACATGCCAAGTTGTGGGAAAATTATACAAGTTTATAAACTTTTCTGTGCTCTGTCAATTTAACAAGTGTCTTCAATTTCTCAATGTATTTAAAAAATAAAGATAATATTTATAGATAATTCATTATGGTAGTGGTTTATGGAAAAAAGAGAATGGGCAACTCCAATTTTATTCTCAAGAAGAGGTTCTGACACTCCCCCTGTCCCCAATATTTTTCATTGTGGTAAAATATACATAATATAAAATATACCATTGTAATCATATTTAAGTGTACAGTTCAGTGGTATTAAGTACATTCATTTATTTGTGCAATCCTTACCATCATCCATCCACAGAATTTCTTCATCTTTCAAACTGAAACTCTATACCCATTAAATGTAACTCCCCATTCCCTACTCCTCCAAAAGGAAGACAAATGTAAATATGAATAATTTTGAAAAGATTTATTCTTCAATCTACTTTTTCAAGGAACTATTGGTTCTAATAGCAGTGAGCGCTTTGGTATATTTTCACATAACTGCTCCACTCAGAAGGAGATGGTTCCTTTTCATTCTATTTTCTAACCATTATTGCCTGTGCTCATCATGGCTTTGGCAGGAAAGAATGGAACAATGTTGTCAGAGACATGTGGAGGCCAAATCTTTAGCCCCTGAAGTATTTCATTCCCTGGAACCAGACAATCTGCATTCTGGAGCTAAGGACTCATGAAAACAAAACCACCGGTTTTGGCCGCTATGGGATCATGGGTAGTGACAGAGGTGAGGCAAATGGACTGATCTGTGGTCCCTGGACACTTAGCAGGGAGTCTGACAGTTTCAAAGAGCCAACACAGGGCCATTACAGCAAATCACTTTAAACTGGCCTTGCTTCCTTTTGTAAAAGATCAGGAGGATTCGGTAATCATACGTTCCGAATTATTACTATGCACCAGGCTGTGTTCTAAGTGCTTTAAACAGATTTTCTCATTTAAACCTCATGATATTCTGGTCAAGTAGGAACTATGTTTTTTTTTATCCTACTGAAGCAATGAAGAAATTAAGGTATGGAGAGGTTAAGCATCTTACCTAAGTATTCCATTAGGATTGAAGTCAGAATTTAGGCTTACATTTTATCAGTAGATCAAGAAGAAATTTGAAGATATTTTAATATATTTTTATGAAAGACCAGATTAATTAACAAATTTCATAATGGCTGATTATTGCTTTTATACTCTTTGTTTCTATAAATTTGACAATTTTAGATATACAAGTGGAATCAAGCAGTATTGGTCCTTTGGTGACTAGCTTATTTCACTTAGTGTAACATTCTCCAAGTTCATCCAGGTTGTCTCAAATGGCAGAATTTCCTTCTTTTTAAAGGCTGAATAATATTCTATTTTATGTACATACCATATTTTTTAATCCATCCATCAATGGACAGTTAGGTTGTTTCTATGTTTTGGTTATTGCAAATAATCCTGCAGTGAACATCGAAGTGCAAATATTTCTTTGAGATACTGATTTCACTTCTTTTGGGTATATATAAAGAGGTAGAATTGTGGATCACATGGTAATTCTATCTTTTTTTTTTCAATTTAAATTTATCTTTATTGTTCAGATTATTACAGTTGTTTCTCTTCCCCCCCCCATAGCTTCCCTCCTCCCATTTCCTACCCCACCCTCTGTCTCCCGCCCCACTGTCCGCATCCATAGGTGTACGATCATTGTCCATTCTCTTCCTGCACCCCCAACACCCTTTACCCCTGAAAATTGTGAGTCCACTCCCTTTCTATGCCTCTGATTCTATTCTATTCACCAGTTTATTCTGTTCTTCAGATTTCTTATTCACTTGATTTTTAGGTTCACTTGTTGATAGATATGCATTTGTTG
>PVJC01006918.1:0-53225 GCA_004026665.1 Murina feae | reverse complement strand
CTTCCTTCCTTCCTTCCTTCCTTCCTTCCTTCCTTCCTTCCTTCCTTCCTTCCTTCCTTCCTTCTTCCTTCCCTGGAGTACTATTCCTGGCATAAAGCCTGAGCTCAGGGAAGCACTGGAGATTATTAAATTGTCAGCGTCAGCATGTGGTATTTTTTTTTAGAGCTCTATCAACTACAATTTCCACCCAATGAGATAGTTGAGGCCATTTCTTTGGGGGAATGAGGACTCTTCATCCGTCACTTCTTTCTAACCCTGGAAAAGGTCCCTTCTGGTGACTGAGCAGGCCGGCTGATCTCACACCTCTGGAGACACATCAATGGGACACTGAGTGAGGTTCCTGATGGGCTTGGCCTCCTTGAGAAAGGTTCCCTGAAGGCCGTCACCCACACAAGCTGGGTTCACACCCAGTAATTGACCGAACACTGGGGCCACTGACATCTTTTATGTCCCGTACTCTAGGCCAATGGACACAACAAGGGGAGAGATGGCTGGGAACCCACCCCTGGGTTACCTCCACAGAACTCTTGCATCATTGAAAAAAAATACCTAGGCCCCTTGACTTTGGGTGACCAACATTTCAGCACCATCTTTGAAGCCATGACCAGAATTTATAACACGAGTATGAAAACTGTTTCAGGCTCTGCCCTCTTTCCCATGTGGTCCATTGTAAATCACTCTAATGGCCCCCGGGGCTGGCATTGCTGTGGGTTTGACATGCTTGAGCTAAAATATCCCACGGGAGTTGGAATCCCAGAGGTGACCCCCTAGCCCAATACGAGCCCAGTGTTGTAAGCCAGCACTGAACTCCAGCCCAGGGAGGCAGCGATAAAGCTATCACCCCATGCTGGCGGCACTCCTCTGAGGGACTTCCTAAACTGGGCATGTTGTGAATAACAGTGGACTTTGTTGACAAAGTTGGCTATATCAGTCAAGAAACTACCCTCCTTGGTGATATAAGTGGCTATATTGTAAACCACTATTAAAAATTTATATCCGTTTACGGACAGGTGTAGTCTGGAAAACTCTTTGAAGGACAAACACAAATCATTCAGTCATTCAACAGTGTTTATTGCAACCTCTCTGTGCCAGGCAGGGGGCCAGGAGCTGGGCTTACAATGATGAGTAAGACAGGATGGTTCCTCTTGGAGCTTACATTGTTGTGGGGGACACAAACTAGAAACACGTGAGCCAAAAGTTGTTACTTGTGATTAGAGTTATAAAGGCAACATGAGGAGCTCAGTCTGCTAAGAGGTGATGGTGAATTCAGGGTGTTGCTCCAGTTTCAGTGCTTGTGGCTTCGGGATTTTGCTGAAAAGATGGAGAAATGCGGAGTAGTGTCAGGGGATGCCCTTTAACACACTGGAGCGTCTCTTGAAGAAAGTAAGCAGCAGGAAGCAGTGTTGATCCCTCCAATACTCTGGTAAGTACCCCTTCACAACCTCTACTGTGACACCAAAGGGGTGGTTTCACCAGAACCTGAGATAAAAATGAACCTCCTTGGTGCCTCTGATTTTGCTGGTGGGATTGTAAAGTGGTGCAACCTTTTTGCTAAAGTTTCCCAGTATATCAGGAGTCTAAGGGCAATCCTTTCTGAACCCAGCAATCTCCCTCTGGATAATAATCCCCCCAAATACTCAAATTTAGGACAAAAGATTTCTGATAAAAATGTTCACTTCAGGATTGTTTAAATGATATAAAATTGGAAACAATGGGGACTATGTAAATAATTATGGGTATATTTTCATGATGGATTATGGTACATTTAAAATATACATATATTTTTATTGATTTAATAGAAGAAGGGAGAGGGAGCAAGAGATAGAAACTTCAATGATGAGAGAAAATCATTGATTGGCTGCCTCCTGCATGCCCCCTACTGGACATTGAGCCCACAAGCTGGTCATGTGCCCTCACTAGGAAGTGAACCGTGACCTCCTGGTTCATAGGTCAACGCTCAACCACTGAGCTTACTGGTGGGCTATGATACATTTTTTGATGTATATCAAATCCTGGTAAATGTTCACTATGTAAGTTAAATCACAAAAGCAAAACATTAAAATATAACAAAAACAATAAAATGGTATTTTTTAAAAAAACAAACATAGGGATCTATGCTTGTGGGAAAGATTGCAGATGTTATTAGTGGTTCTCGCTGGGAGGAGAGAGTCAGGTGATTTTCATCTTCTTTAAACCTTTTTGTGTTTTCCCAAATTATCCTCAATAATCAGTTCAATTAGAAGAAAGATCCTTAAAACCTGGTTTTAGGTTTTTAACAAAGTGTGTTCACTGGTTATACTGCTCTGCTAGTTCCTAACCTGAAGTTGTCAAGGCTTGGAAAATAGGAGAGAGGAAAAGTGAATCTCCCTCAGGAAAAATCCTGTGGGCTCTGAACCCCACCAAGGCTTGTTACTTCTCTGCTGCTACTCACACATCTTCTGGCAGCCGTGGGAGAGTCCACACTGAAGAGCCAAGGAGTATTCCCCCAGGCCTGCTGGCCAGCCCACACCAGTAGGGGAAAGACGCAAAGGGACTGAAAAAGTAACGCTGACACTGAGTGCTCCTCTGTAGGGGCCACGGTGTTGTGTACCACCCACCTCCATCTCCTGAATTTGTTGATGTATCTAATCCTCACAGTGATCTTATGAAGTAGGTACTGTCTTGACTCCCATTTTAAAGATGAGGAACCCAAGACCCAAAAGGGTAGTGTGCCCCATATTACACACCTAGTGGTGCTGTCAGAATTCGGATCCACATCTGATGGTGCTAAGTTGGGGAGCAGGAAAAGCAATAACTGGGAGGAGAGAAAAGAAAGACAAAAAAAAGGAGAAACCCAATGTGGGTATGAGCAAGGGGCCAGTAACCAGTAACCGCAAGGTTCTCTCCACTCTGGAGAGAGCACCACAATGGGGTGCCAAGAAGCAATTTGCAAGAGGGGAAAGAGCACTACCTTCCCATATGTGGGCTTCAAGGGTTCCAGCGTGAGCCTGGACAAGGGTGTTTTCTCTCCAAGAGCAGCAATAAAAAATGAAAAAAGAAATTGCTTGTGACTGATCATGAGTGTTGGTATTTGAGAAAGTTTTTCTTAAAGGTTAAGAAAGTTTCTGGAGCGATTCTGAAGAGAACTTCTGGGCACCTTCAAGACTTCCCAGGTTGATAGCAATGCATTTTGTCCCAATTTCACTTTGGAGCAGATGGCTTTTCTGTTCTGTGCTGCAGCTAGGAGAGCCCCTACAGCTACCCTTATGCTCATCAGCCTCTATTGAGATTGGTTTTGGCACCAAGATGGGGGAGGTAAGAGGAAGACTTTTCAGAGGTTTCTGAGTAAAATAAAGGAAAGAGAAGTTAGATGTTTCATGTGAAAGACAAGGCCTGTTCCTAGCAAAAGAAGGGGAAATGGTTACAGGAAAAAAGGGGAGATTGCTGTGTGGGTTTGAGCCCCTGCAGGGGAAAGAGAGGACCAGTTCTTCATACCTGTCACCAGGTGGCAGCACTGGCTCAGTGCAGCTTGGTTGTGTCTAATTTTTAAAAATTGATTTTAGAGGGAGGAAGAGGAATAGAGAGATAGAAACACCGATGGGCTACCTTCTGCACATCCCCTACTGGGGATTGAGTCCACAACCCCAGCATGTGCCCTCACCAAGAACTGAACTGGCAATCTCTTGGGGCATGGGTCAATGCTCAACCACTGAGCCACACTGGCTGGGTGAGAATGACTATTTTTAATGATTATGCTGCAAAATAAAATGCAAAGGATATTACCACTATTCTACTGTGTCATGTTGTCAGAAAAATGCTCCCAACTCCCTGAAACTTAGTCATTTGTTGTTTACTCTATGAATTAGAACACATATTATTATTTTCCAAATGTGGTTCATAGTTTCATTTCTTTTAGTTTGATTTCCCAGAGGAAGGGAGAGGGGGAGAGCGATAGAAACATCAATGATGAGAGAGAATCATTGATTGGCTTGCCTCCTGCACGCCCCCTACTGGAGATGGAACCTGCAACCTGGGCATGTGCCCTTGACTGGAGTTGAACAGGACCCTTGAGTCCACAGGCTGATGCTCTACCAACTGAGCCAACCAGCTAGGGCCATAGTTTCATTTTTAAGATCAGTTTTGGTCACTCTTTATTATGTCATTATTTACTGGAAACTTTTAAATCATGTTTAAAGAGGAATCACTTTAAATATGGTAATTAAATGAGTTTTTACATGTAAGCATATAGACCAGTACCCTGCAATTTTAGTTATTGTTATTAAGTTTAAATTTTTAGCACCAATTATACTTGGATAACATGTTTAATATTTGCTCATAATAACAGTTACCATTTATTACATACCATTTATTAGACATACTTTACATATGTGGTTTTATTTGATTTTTACAACTCACACTAGGAGACAAATGCTATTTTAAGTCCTATCATAGATAAGGAAACTGATGATAAATGGTAACCTTGAGACTCACAGCTAGAAAGTGGAAGAGCCAAGATTTGAATCCCAGTTTGACTGCAAAGGCTAGAATCTTTCTTCTTTTCTTTCCTTTTCTTTTGCTTTCTTCTTTTGAAATTATTACATAAAAATCTCAAATCTTATATAATAAAAGGCTAATATGCAAATCGACTGAACAGCAGAACAACTGGTTGCTATGATGCACATTGACCACCAGGGGACAGACACTCAACACAGGAGCTGCCCCCTGATGGTCAGTGTGCTCCCACAGGGGGAGCACTGCTCAGCCAGAAGCTGGGCTCATGGTTGGCGAGCACAGTGTTGGTGGCGGGAGCCTTTCCTGCCTCCATGGCAGCACTAAGGAGAGGGAGTGTGCCTAAGCCATCAGTTGGACATCCTCCAAGGGCTCCCGGACTGCAAGAGGGCACAGGTTTGGCTGAGGGATGTCCTCCCCCGAGTGCACGAATTTCATGCACCAGGCCTCTAATATATATATTTTTTCATGAACCTCCAGATAGGCTTTCTTCATTTCAAAAAAGAATCAACTTGAAAAAAGAATCAACTTGAGGCCAATCTTATTTCATCTCTTCCTCCAATCATCCCTACACCTGCAGGTCGTTTGCACAAAATTCCTGGTGTTGTATCATCTCAGCTGTAAATATGTTAGTGTGTATTTATAAAAGACAGTGATATTGTGGTTGTGTTTATGTAAGTCCCTCTTACACCTAAAATAAGATAACAAAATGAATCAACATTCATACAGTCTTTGCAATTTTCCCGAGTATTTCATAATTTTAACACTTGGTTGATTTGAATCAAACCTGCACATTACATCTGATTTGTATATTCCTCAGATCTCTCTTATTCTATAAATTTCTTCATTTTTTCCTTGAGATTTATTTGTTGAAAAAAACTAATGTGGTTTTTTTTTTTAGAATTTCCTGCAATCTGGATTTTGATTATTTCTTTCCCACAGCTCTTTAGTGTATGTAAAGTGGTTATTTACTTTTTTAAAAAACATTTTCAAAGCTTCTTCTGTGTTTAAGAGGCTGTGTTCTCATCCACCTGCTTCTATCACACATCAAGCTTAGAATCCAGTGAGGGGCCCAGACACTAAACAAGCAAACAAACAGGAAATTTTACTTATATTAGATTTACATAACATATAGGTATGTATTGCTTATGATGTAAATAAAACTCCATTTGGTCTCGATAACATTGTGAAGTAAAAGGTTTTCTATTAAAACCAAAGAAACCGTTTGCAATGTCAAAGGGAACCAGACAGACTTCAGGTCTTCCCTCATATACCAATTACATGTGACCATGTGTGGGGATGGGCTTGAAGGGGAAGGCTGGGGATAAGGATGGGAGAGGGACTGTCCATTAATATCTCTGGACTCTGGTATCTTTAAAATGATTGATAGGCTTTGATGAAATAAGTACTTTTTTAATCTTCTTAGAGCAACAGACTTCTTTTATCTCCCTTACATGCTCTCGTGTCGAATTCTACGATACAAGCCAGGTCACGGTGGAGTTGCTCTGGGTGAAGCAGGGAACAGCTGTTGAGCCTGCCCCCATCTCATTATCTATTCCTCTTTCATGCCTGCTCTCGCACAGCTGAGGACATACATTGAGATGCATCTTTAGAACCCAGGTCTCCATGTAGCAGTCAGGAAACCACTGGAGTGAGTAATGGTTGATGTTCTTCTAAGCATTACCAAACCAAGGGAGATCTGGGTTTCCTGGGCGGGGCTGGAGCAATATGTAATTCTCTGCGTGTGTGCGTGCATTTGTGAATTTATTTCTCCAGGGGAGCCTGACATGCCAGCGTTGAAATGCTCTAATCCAACCACTTCTTTGTAGTATGTCCTCCTTCAGGAGCAAGTGACAGAACCCAAGTCAAAGTAGCCTGCGCAAACAGAGAAATTATTGGTACCTTGAACTAAGCATTCCCTGCATATAGCCGATTCCAGGCCAGGGGTCCAGGCAGTACTATCAAGATGCTTCTCAGTTCTATGGTCTGCGCTGTTTCCTTGTCTGGCACATGTTTCTCATGGTGTGGCCACCAACTCTAGGCTTATACTCTACCAGCCCAGCAACCTTCCTGGGAAAAGAGGGCCGCCTCCTTCTACCCCCATTGGCCAACGAGGGCAGCATGCTCAGCTTTGAATTGATTGCTGTGGCCAGAAGAGTTCTGAATATTAATTGGCCACCGTGGGCTACTTAAGTCATATGGGGCAGGAGGAGTCCTCAAGAAACATTGAGGTGCTGCTGCCAGAAGGATGGGAAATAGCTTCAAAAGATGAATGCTAGCCAGGTTGGTGTGGCTCAGTGGTTGAGAGGTCACGGTTCGATTCCTGGTCATGCCCGATCCCCAGTGTGGGGCGTGCAGAAGACAGCTGATCAATGATTCTCATCATTGATGTTTCCATCTCTCTTTTCCTCTCCCTTTCTCTCTGAAATTAATAAAACATATACTAAAAAATCTGGGCTTTGGATACTTTATGGTGATATGTGTAGGAGGATCATCATCAGACAATGTGACGGGTTCAGTGACCTGCTCTATCTCCAGCCCACACCTGTCCAGGTGTTTCTCCTCTGTGGCCAGCCCTTCTGTGACGGGATCAGGTAGCTGCAGTCCCAGTCCTACAGCCAATCGATTGAAGAGCAGCCAGTGTGTGTGTGTGTGTGTGTGTGTGTGTGTGTGTGTGTGGCATCAGCGCGACATTGAAAAGTGTTGGTCGGTAAACTGCGGGGATTTTACAGCATCTCTAGAGAGCGTTAAACTGCAGGGAGGAAAAACTGTGTAAAGGACAGTCAAAAATGTCATAAAAAAATGAAGTCATCATCAGGGCTCTGCAGTTCATGGTGCTACATTCCAACCCCAAAAGAAAAACACGAAGCCAAATATTTGAGTGAATGTCTTTAGCCTCAGACACCTGGTTTGGAAACACACCACCACCTGTGCTGCATTAAACCTGCGAAAAACCCAGGGACGGAAATACAGTGTGTGAGGCCAGAAGAGGGTGGGCTCCTGGATCCCTTAGGTCAAACAGCAGGCTGTAAAGGAGTCTTTTCAAAACAGACATATTACAGCCCAAGATTGTGGCCTGCCACAAAGGAAGGCACACACAGCGGCTGTTCTCAGCAAGAGTTATACTATATGGCTATTAGGGGAATGGGAGCAGCTTGATTCTTGCCAATGACAGGAAATAAGGTCAAGTAAAGATAACAGGTCTTTGAATTAAAGAGGCTTTAAACACACATCCTGGCCTCATAGCTTTAGTAGTGAATGAGAATTATAGAATGAAGCCTCGGGTTTTCTTATTCCCTTTAAGCTGGCTTCCTAAAACATGTCCTTTCCCCGACGAGTGCGGGGAAGACACTAGCTGCCTCGTGCCTTCGGCTTGTTTATTTTCTTTCTTTTTAAAAATATATTGTATTTATTTTTTACAGAGAGGAAGGGAGAAG
This sequence comes from Murina feae, assembly GCA_004026665.1. Classification (NCBI taxonomy): domain Eukaryota; kingdom Metazoa; phylum Chordata; class Mammalia; order Chiroptera; family Vespertilionidae; genus Murina; species Murina feae. Next base: position 45,300 of record PVJC01006918.1, on the reverse strand, counting down.
GATAGAGAGTTAGAAACATCCATCAGCTGCCTCCTGCACACTTGCTACTGGGAATGTGCCCACAACCAAGGTACATGCCCTTGACTGGAATCGAACCTAGGACACTTCAGTCCGCAGGTCGACGCTCTATCCACTGAGCCACACCAGGTAGGGCTAGTTTGTTTATTCTCCTTGTAAACAAACAGAGCGCACTGTCGTGTTGCCAACAAGATCTGGGCTGGGATCACTGCAGGAATCAGAAATCACAGGTAGCGTGTTTGACAGGCTTGGTGGTAAATTCCTTCCTTTTTAGAGGTCGAGCCTGCATTACTTTCTAGGTAAAGAGACCCCAGGGGAGTGCGCTGGTATATTTCTATGTTGCCATGTTTTTCAAAATATCCAAATGGGCTCAACTTCATTCAAGAAGAGAGAGCAGCAGCTTGGAGGAAAAACCAAAACAAATATCAAAAGGTTGTTTGTCACATAAACACCTGGCTGTTGGGCTCGGTTCCCTGGCCTGTTGTTCAGACTGAATTTATTATATACTCACTTTGATTTTCTTCCTCCCTGGGTATGTGGGGGGGGGGGGGGGGGGGGGGGGGGAGAGGGGATGGGAGGGTGCAGGAGAAAGGGGGAACTGAAGTCGGGCAACCAATCATAATATTAAAAAAACGCAATTTGGTTAGGTCAGTGAGCCAACTGGTTATTCTACAAATAATCAGCTGGTTGACCCAACGCAACCTCTTCTGAGGCTTGCTGGTGCATGTGACTCAGTTTTATCTGCGTAACTAATGAAGGAAACACACAGATTCTGGTGCTTTTAGGGTTTTCGTTTCTGATAATTAGAGACAAAAAGGGCTTGATTTTGACAGGTAAGCCAGGACTCCCCCCTAATATGAATGAGAGCCACTATTTTTTTCCCCCCAGAATAAAATGTTGCCTTATTATGAAAACCACTATTTCTTGGAGTTGTCTAGGGTGTGGCACTCAGAGAAGTCAAATGAGAGAATTTGCATATTTGCAGGATTTGGGGTCAAGGCTGTCTATGTGCTGGTTGTGGATCCTTAGGCAAGTCATTATAGTCTCCAAGCTTCAGTTTTCTCACCAGGGACTAATAATTGATAGTTTCTACTTGTTACAGAATTAAATGAGATCATCCAGGGCTGAGCCTGTAGCCTAGCGCAGAGTAAAGAGGAGTTCTGGAGATGTTATCTGTTATCACTGCGATCTTTATAGCTCACCCATGCTCTCATTGGTTTGATGGAGAGTCTGTACATCTCTAAGTTTCAAAAATATTATTTCTAGAGAATGGTTTGGTTTCAGATAGATCTCTGGTTCCTTGTGTTTTGCCTGCATTAAACGCATAGTTCTGGGTTCTGGAGTGCTTAGAGATTTGTAGTTATATGAAATAACTTTTTTGTTTTCTTAAAAAAGCAATTCAAGTTCATTGTTGTTTTTTTAAAGTAAATGAATATTAGTGTAAAAGATGAGAATGATCATTAATTCTATCAGAGATTACCGCTGTCCACATTTTGGAGAATTATTATTGCACATGTTTTGTGACTTTTCACCTAATTATATATCAAATGTCTTTCACATCATTAACTAGTCTTCAATGTCACATGTAATGGCAACACAGAATTCTAGCCACGGGCACCTCGTTTATTTTTGCAATGCTGTTATGGACACTCAGACCCTTTCTAATTTTTCCACCATGGAATAACATCGTTGTTAAACTCCAAATCACCAGATTCCAAGATGTGGTTTCCAGATTCCAAGATGTGGTTTCCAGCTATGGGCCTTCATTTCACCTCTGCCTAAACCTTTAGGTTTTCCCGAAAGTTGGAAATCCCCTAAGTCCCAAAATAGCACCAAGGATGCCCCTTCAAAAGGTTGGGAAGTTAAATTCCTCTCTCATTCCCCAGAGAGACCAGGCAAAATTGGGGTCATTTTCACTACAACTATTCCTTGTGTGAGGTGCTCCAAAGGGGCTTTCCCATCCTTTCACCTTTCCTCCTAATCAGGGGCAATTTCCTCACTGCAGCAGCAACCCCCTCTTTCATGGGGATGCCAAAATGCAGCTTCCAAATAGGAGCTCCCTGAGCCCAGGGGAAAGTTCACACACGTGTGTTCTGCGCAACGCTCTAGCTCCTTTGGACAATGCCTCACCTTCTACGCTTGGGCAGCATTGACTGGGCAAGGCCTTTTCCTGTTTAACTGGGATCTGGGCTCATTTGAAGGATGTAGACATGACTTCATTTGTAGTTGAAGACAGGTTGTTTAATCCAGGAGTGAGGATTTCAAAGAGCTTTGGATGTGTGAGATGAGCTACTCAATAAAGAGATATGGCTCAGGAGAGCGTGGGAGGGTTCACGGGGAATTTGGGTTGGCTTCCCAGCCCTAGTTAAGACCTAGGCGAGTCCTGGGCAAATGTGTCAAGTAAGTGAGGGTTAGTTATCTTCTGGGCCACACCTTGCCTTTCACTGCTCCCAAGCATTTACGAGCTTCCATGGATTTCATGGGACCTCTAGCTCCCACAGAGCCAGCTGCTCAAGCCACCTTTTAGAGAAGGGTCCATTGCAGGCCTTTCCTTTCTGTGGTCAGAGAGTCGTCTGTAGGGACACTAAGTTACTGTAAGTGTAAAACACCTTCCTGTGATATAGCTGGTATTTGGGGCTACCTAGGATGAAGAGTCACCAATAGAGGGGCCAGTGAACTACAGGACACTCGGTTAAATTTCAGATAAACAACAAATAATTTTTTTTTTGTAGAAGTCTGTACCTTGAGTACACATTGTCTTATATCTATAATTTCTCTTATTTTAAAAACATTTTTTAATTTTAAAAATCTTTTTATTATTATTTGATTTCCTTTAATCTTTTGAGTTGCTTCTCTAACACTAAATTTGAAAGTTTTTTCCATCTTGAATCTTTCCAATGCTTTGAAAGGAGATTCAGAGAAACAGGAACTCTCTCTTATCACTCCTATTTCTTTGCTGTACCTAGTAGTTAACTAGAGCACGCTCTATAACAAGGACAACTGGCCCTTGAACCAATCAGGTTTGAAGTGCGTGGGCCCACATATAGGCGATTTTTAAAACAATAAATGTAGTTGACCCAGCATATCGGCAGGCTTCCAATCAGGATTCTACCAAGTAGGCACCTACAATTGTAATTTTGCATTCCCACCTGCAGATTCCCAGCCACAGATGGAAAAGTACTGCTTTCAGTCCCTTGCATCTCAGATACTCCTACAATTTTGTAGATGAGAAGAATGAGACCCAGAGCAGCAGTGTTGTGCTGGGGCCACTGGCTTGTGAGAGTAGATTGCTAAAATTTCAAGAATTTTGTAATCTGGTTGTTAAACACAGCCATTATGAAAAATAAAATTACATGCACATAGCTAAATTATAAATGAATTGTCTATTTAGTAAGTAAACAAAGATCACAAATACTCAAAATTCATCTCTTCTCAATTATTTTACTATTATCGGAGCTCTTGAGGTTATTAGTATCTGTTGTATGGGTATGGTGGGAATACCAGCAAATGATGGGCTAACACGTGCATCTTACCAGGTTTGTGTTCACCGTGATGTTAACACAGATTTTGATGATAGAGTGATGCTATGTTACCTAGAAATCAACTGTGGTGGAAATATTTACACCATTGAAATAAGCAAGTAATACAAATTAGGGCCATGTTTTACTATTGTTAAATATTTACACCACAGCATTTAAATCACTGTAGAGAAATGAGATAGTTAAGTAGCTTATGACAGAACTGGAATTGGAATTCTATCAGGGCTTTTTGGACCACGTGTTGATGTTTTTAGAATCCTTACCTTAATGGCATACCCTAACACCTATTAAACATCTCTAAATAATCTTCACCCCAAAGCATTAAAGTGTTTACAGGCTTTTGGGAAAGTCATAGAACTTTTTTCAACAAGCATTTTCTGAGCACCTGCTGTGTGCTGAATATAAGGAAGGCAATGATGAGTAAGACATAAACAGTGTTCTTAAATAGTGGGCCAGATTGTGGGTCACAGAATCAAGTCATTACCTTGTATTAAATTAAATAATATAAATAAATAATATATACATATATGATATAATATAAATTTTTATTACTATATTATGTAAACTATAAAGATATATGTATACACAGTTATTTTACTGTCATATAGTGGTGGTCTACCCTTTAAAAAAGTGTACAGTCCTATAGTAGAGTTAAGGGAAGCAAAAAGTGTAGTAGTTGAGAGCGTAAGCTTTGAAATCACACTAACTTGGGCTCAAGTCCTGACTTGATTTTCTGCTAGCTTCATGACCTTGAGCAAATTAACTTCTCTAAGCTTTGGTTTCCTTGGGAGAATAAAAATAATAAATCCACTGTAAAGTTTATTGGAGGATTAAACAATAGTCTTTATAAAGTGCTGTATGACTGGCATAGCATCAGCACTCAGTAAATATAAGCTTACAACAAACCTTGAAGAAATAAGTCTTAAAAGAGAAGAATATTAGTTCTCTGGAATTGCAATTCATGTACATCTGAAGTTTGAATTTCTAAGTAAATCCCGGTTTACTGGGAGAATGAGCACCTCCAAACTTACAGTGTCATCATATACGAGCTCTTTGCAGACACACAAGGCGGGCGCCCTTAGGTCTCTGTGCTTGTCCAGGTGCCCTGCGCACATCCTCCGGTGAAGTGACCCCTCATATCACATCTCACTCATACCTCACCTCTCCCTCGCTTCTTGCTGCCATCTCACCCCCCACCCTGGCAAGTCACCCAAAGTGCTCTTACACAGGCCACCAGACAGTCCAGCTTCTCCCCATATGAGTCTAGATCCCCAGAAACTCGCCCAGAACTGGAGTTCAGAACCCTTGGGAGCTTGTGTTTCCCTCTGGATTGAAAAAGAGAACCGCATCCTCAGTTGCCAGCCCTTTCTGCGAGCTCTTTCTGCGCCTCCGTACCTCTGTACTTTACTTCTGCACCTCCTGAGTCTCAGTATTCTTTTCTTTTTCTATTATGGAATTTTCACTCAGCCAGCCTTCCTGTGGATCTGGGTGGTGTCTGTTTTGTCTTTTCGCTGTGGTTTTGAAATGGTTGTGCGAGGCAGCAACTTCAGGTGTTTACCTATGCCGCCGTTTTGGTTTCTCCTCTGGGTGGGTTTTCTTTTAGTTCACCTTATTCTTAGGGCTCAGACTACTCGAGTCCTGGCTTTACACAGGATGGTCCCCCAATATGGGATACCTGAAGGCAGTGGCCCCGGGTAGGCAGTGGTGGCCATCGTCACTTAGCTCTGGTCTCCTGCTTCAAACTTGGAAGCTTATCTCTCTATTTTAAAGTGGGATTTCTACATTTTGTCTAACATTTTAAACTTTCTTTGTAGCCATAGTGTTTCAAGACAACCAGGCCACTGCAAATGAACCCTGTGTGCATTGCTACTGACTGCTGACATTCTGAGTATGCTTGGATTACATCTTGTAGCTGTTATTTTTTGCTAGCTCAAGCACAATTAATTTCTGACAGTGGAAACCAGGGAAAAAATTGAATTCCCTTAATGGAAACTTACTTTCTAGGAAACGCCACTCTTCCCACTAACCCTGCAATCTCCCAGCTTACATGCAGTCATTCAGCATGTATTTTTACCAAGCACCCAGGGCTGCTGAGTGATGGCAGCGTCATCTAGCAAACATAGGGCAGCCGCTCCTCTTGGTACAAAATTCACAAGCTAGCATTGTAGAGCCCCATGATGCTTGGATAGGAAGGGATAAAAAGCTCTCTTTGACTAGCTTTTCATTTTCAGATGAGTGGCCTGGTGGACAGCAAGAGCATTTCATTCAAGGTCACAGGCTGGTTGGCAGGGCCTGGGACTTTCCTTTCTGAGGTTAATGCAGAAACTCATTATTATATTTAAGAAAATTTTTGATTGTGAATTCATTCAGACTGTTGTTCACTGAACATTAATTGAACACCTTTTCTATGCCAGATCCTAGAATGCCCTTTAGCTAGGAGGTCCTCGGTAAATGGGTAATATACACACATATTTGCCTGTATGTAAAAACAGACCCTTAACTGCTTATAAGTATCTCTCTTTCCCCTCCCTCCACTCTTACCCCAAAGTTTTGCTACAACATTTCACATATAAGTGAGAGGGTCTACGGCTGGTGGGGAGGTGAATGATGGTAAAGGAAAAGCTGTTTTAAAGCCAGTGGGGCATGGGTAGGATTGGTTGAGAACATGATGCAGGGGCTTGAGCCCAAGTTAGTGTGACTTCAAAGCTTACGCTCTCAACTACTACACTTTTTGCTTCCCTTAACTCTACTATAGGACTGTACACTTTTTTATTCTTGAGAACATGATGCAGGGAAGCAAAGAAATGAGTGAGAACTGACCACTGTCATGCATCTGAGTCCTGCCACTGCCGCAAATGACCTGTTAGACTAGCTCAGTGCCTCAGCTTCCGCTTCTTATAGAATGGGAGTTACTACTACTGAACACTAAGCACTTAAGTGACACTGTCCTTGCTTTTGAAAACATGTGAAAAAGAGTCAGAAAAGGGATTTCCACAATGTCCTAAGTAACAACACCTACAAAAATCACCCTTAATCCATAATGCCAAGAAGTCCGCGTGGATCTGTTTCACTAGGACTGATGTTTCTGCAGCCTGGCTTGCACTGGCAAAGATCAACAGTACTCCTGTGAGTCTAAGTGTTGTCTTTCACTCTTGTTCTTCACATGGAGGCTACTGTCTGGCCCACTAGGGGGCCAGACACTTTCATAGAAGTTGCACTTAGGAATGAGATCATAATAGCCTTAAAATATCTTGAAGTTGGGAACTAGCTTTTGCCAAACTAAGTCCTGCTTAAGTGTAGAAGCCAACAAAAATAAACAAGAAGAACAACAGATATCTTCACACCACAGGAAAAAGCCATAGTTCATTGGTGCATGAATGAAGGGATCCAACTCTGCTCCCAAAGATAACTCTGCTCATTCAAAAACTGTCAAGGGTCATTTTTCATGACTTCAAAGTTAGGTTTTGATCTCCTTTCCAGTTCCCACCATGGAAGCAGGATTTCTGGACAGGCCCATTGAAAGAACTAGTGCATGAACTCAGTAGCTGATGTGGGTGGGGAATTGGCTGGCCGGGCGGGGTGTGTGTGTGAGGGTGGGCTTTGAACACCCATGGGCTACAGGAAATATGGAATGAGGTGAAGGGTTCTCCTGCAGTAAGAACCTCTTCTGCCGCATGCCTGGAGGGTGGCATCCCAGCTGGACCTGAGCTCAGTGCAGCCTGCTCTCTGCCCCACTCTGAGGGTGGGAAGAAAGTTTGCTTATTGAGGAGGGTGAATCAGATGCAGAGGCTGCAGGCCGTGGGCTTGCCCTGGCTTGCCAGTCTTCCTGGCAAGACAGGCAGTTATTAGAGGCTGGTGACGATTCCCCGTGTCTGGGGACGAGCCGTCTGCATTTCTAGGAGCCGCTCCTTCCCAAGGGGAGAGGAAGGTGCCAGGTTGTGGAAAGGTCCAATTATTGGCGGCTTTGAGTGAGTGGTGTCTTTGAGTGAAGTCCGTGCTGTAGAATCAAACTTGGCATTTTTAATTAACACAAAAGACTCCTGGTTCTGACAAGTTGTGTGCATGTGTAAGAAAGGAGGGGTTCTCTCCCCCGTGTCGGGAAACGACTCCAGGGCTGCGCTGGCACTCGGTCTTCTTGGACAGTGACGCATGGGCAACTGCAAACACTGCTTTTATAAATGGGGTTTTCTAATTAATTTGTATTTTGAGTGATACTTTTATCCAGCTTTTAAAGGATTCTAGTATATGTGCTGCTGAAGGGAGCACAACCTTTTTTTAGGATTTAAAAAAATCTTTAATATTACTATCCAAGGTAGCCATTTCTGCTATCATTGTTGTAATCAGATCTGAGGGGCTGAATGAGCCATGGGCATCTTCTCTGGACCAAATACCGGCGACAGAAGAATTTTCCAAGGGGTTTTGGGATATGGATGGCCCAGCATTACAAGCTGGAAAACTGGCATCTGCATTACAGAGTCTCAGGGTGAGTCTGTGTTTGGTGGTTAGTGGTTGCACTGGGACTGCAACAACAAGCAACTATGGATTTTGGAATTCCATCTGACTTCTAATCCTAATTCTGCTATGTACAAACTGTGTGACCATGTACAACTGAGTGAACCTCTTCAGTCCTTATAAAGTGGGTACATACCCCCTCTTCACAGGACGGTGGGGAGGAGAATAAAATGAGATAATGTATGTAAAGTATCAAATTCAAAACTTGTCAAAGGGACAATCAATGACTGATAGTGTTCTAATTACCTCTACCCTTGAGGTCCATCTCACTTTGAAAAAAGGGTCAAGTCAGAAAGGCTGCAGGTTCTTTCTTTCTTATCTTTTTCCTTTATTACTCTCCCCCACCCCGCCTTTTTTTGGCTTTAGACACAGAGAACAATTTGATCCTCTTGAAGTTGGTGATGCCCAAATTTGTACTCCAACCTTGATATCTCTTCTGGAGGCTTCAAGCTTACATGGAATATTAAGTTCTATCATGCTAAACGTAAAGTGTCCAAACATAAAACTCATCTCTGCTTCTGTCACCCCAACCCCAACAAACAAGCACCACCCCCAACTAGCAAACTCAATTTTTCTTTCTCACTTCTTTTTTCCTGTTAATGCAAACACCATGTTAAAGATCCAGACTTAAACTTAAGAGTTAATGATCTCTGTCTTCTCTTTGACCTTCATCCTCATCCAATCAGCCCATGTAGAATGTGTTATGGAGGCTGTTCAGGTCTGCCCACCCTACCCCAGACTATAAACTCAGAGCCTTCTCTAATTCTGGCATTGGCCTGACCTATCCACCCTGTTATTGTTTGCCCTCAGCCTCTCACCCCTCCCGAGTTCAGTGCCTACTCAGCTTCCTTTGTGTCATGTTCCTGCTCATGATCCTTCAAAGGCTCTACATGGTCTACAGAAAGATTCCTTGGTTTGTCTGCTCTACCTTCTCTTTCTGATCCGAAGTCTCACTTTCTCTGCTCCAGGCATAGATGCCTGCTTACTGGAACTTTCATTTCTTTCCCTAGTCAGGCTCTTCCATATTCCCATCTATGCACCTCATCCTGTAGTTCCTACTTAGTCTAAGGAAGCCTTTTAGACTCTTTATCAATTGGCTGTGTGACCATGTGCAATCCTTTGTGACATTTGAATATTTCCTTCAACGTGCATTTTTATTCCATTCTTGAGGCTACTATTCTAGAGTAAAACAAAATATGACTTGTCAGATGCCTCTAGTAACCACGATGACACCTGGGAGGTAATACAGTTTAGCAGTTAAGAATTTGCTGCTCTGGTGTCAGATAGGTATAGGTCCAAATTCCAGCTCTACCATTTACTAGTCACATGACCTTGAGTAAGTTCTTTAGCCTCTTTCAGCCGCTGTCCCCTCATCTGTAAAGCTGAGTAATAGTGGTGTCTGCTTCACATGGTTGTTGTATGCGAAGGGGATAATGCAGTGGCTGGCACCCCATCGGTGTTCAGTAAGTGCTATTACCTGTTAATTCTTGCTTCGTTTAACCTTCCATGTCTGCTTTGTCAGTATTGAAGACTGACTGTGATATCCTATTTCTTGCTCTTTGGTCCCGTAAACTTTAAATGGTCAAAAGAATACAAATGGAAATCAGAGAAATGGAAGTGATAGTTACTGATTTTCAAGGGCAAAAATAATGTGACTTTCACATTTGCATTTCCAGCCCAGAATGAGAATGTAGTAAGCATTCAAAAATATGCATTTAAGTCAACTAAATGTTGAGTTGCAAAAACTTTATTACAATCACCTCTGGTCAATTTTCATTTCTGTCTCTTTATTTCTTACTAGGGGCCCGGTGCACAAAAATTTGTGCACTCAGGAGGTCCCTCAGCTCGGCCTGTGACCTCTCACAGTCTGGGACCCCTCAGGAGATATCCACCTGCTGGCATGCCTGGTCAGCCTGGGTGAGGGGCTGATGGCTGTTTGCAGTCTGGCCAAGCCCCTCAGTATGGACCCTCATCCCATTGGGGTGTGGCCAGCCTGAGTGATGGGCTGAGGGCCGTTTTCAGGCTGCCCACAGCCCCTTCAGGTTTGGGTCCCTACTAGGGTGCCTGGTCAGCCTGGGTGAGGAGCTGAGGGGCATTTTCAGGCTTTCAGGCTGCCCACAGCTCCCATTGACCCAATGTCCCAACAAGGCTGGCTGGAAGCAGGTTTCAGGGGTTTATTTATCTTCTATAATTGATACTGTTCCTTTAAGTCGAGGCCTAGGCAGGTAACGAAGCCTCCTGTTGACTTCAGCTCCCTGGCTTCTATAATTGAAAGAATGTTCCCTTAGTAGACTCTAGGCAGGCAGTTTCCTTCATCGCTGGTGCAACTGAAGCTTGCTGTTTGCTTCAGCTCTGAGGCTTCTATAATTGCAACAATGTTGCAACTATGTTGTTGCCTTGAGCACAGAGAGGCCCAGCCGACTGGCAGACAGCTTACTCCTGGTGCAACAGAACCTGCCTGTTTACTCTAGCTCCGTGACTGCCGGCCTCCATCTTGGCTGGTTTAATTTGCATACAGCTGCTCTGATTGGCTGGTGGGCATGGCTTAGGCATCCCGTAGGAATGGTCAATTTCAATATTACTCTTTTATTAGATTAGATGGTTGTTTGAGGGAACTTTCAGATTGCTTGGATTCATTCACTCTCTGCCATTAAAAAAGTGTGTGCACAGTCTATATGAGTGTTTGTATATGTATGTGTGAAAACACATACACTTAAATTCACACTGTTAGAGTCTAGCTTCGCTGTGTTTAGTGTGTGTTTTTTCTCTCTCTCTTTCCCACCCTAGATATTTTGGGTTTGGGTCTGTTTCTAGATCTCACTATAGGTTTGTTCTTGGAATATAATCAAACAAGAAGAGCTTTCCTAAAAGGAAAGCCATTTGCATCTGACTTACCTAAGTTTGACCCTGGAGTTAAATCCTCAGGAATCCAGCTATCACAGTGAGCTGTAAGAGAGGCCCATTAGTGACGAGCTTTGACATTTTCTTGAAAATCTACTACTTTTGTTTCTGAGCCATTACACTGGACTTGTCACAATGTGGTTCATGTGGTTCACTTAGTATGTAAGTTCCTAGTGTAGATGTATAGCTGGGCATTCAGAGTGCTTGCTTTGTTGGCACGTCTTAGGTTCTTGGAGCTTTAAACATAGATATTTAATGTATAAATTTTAATTCAATTCAACACATTCATTGAATGTTTATTTTGTGTCAGGCTCCATGTTAGGTACATTTTCTGGAAGGAAGAGACACTTTTATGTAGTTACTAGGGTGATGAGTGAATGCTACATTGGATTGTTCTTCCCCCTTTATGTCTTTCTTTACTTTCCCTTCCCACCATTTCCAGCATAGAAAAGGAGACTTTGTGAGGAGGACAATACATTAGAGTTATTACCGACAGAAGCAGTTGTCTGTTTTTAACTGTGGAGAGAATGAAAGATCTGGTACCCACAGGGGATGGAGGAACTCAAGAATCTGCTTTATTCTTCCAAATGGAACTAATGCCCTGAGGGAGGACCAAGGTGGTAGGAAAGACCCAGGTGTTCATGAGTGGCGAGGAAGAAAAGAGACTAGAGAGGGACAAGGGGATCCAGAGGGACCTTAGCATTTTCTTTCAGTCACCATCATCGCAGGGCTGGCAACCTGAGGGCTTGGGAAGGGGGTGATTGGAGAAGCTTTTGCAGGTCTCCTGGTCAGTGCACTGTGGCCACCACAGGGATGGGACACACTCCTACTGTTCAATTTCAGATAACACTTTACTAAGGGCTGGTCATGTCGTTCTTTCCTGAGCCTTTCCCCCAAACTGTTACTTCAGCTATAGGTTAACATTTTGCTCTAGTTCTGTGGCTTTGGCTAAGCTGGCATGGATGGGATCTGTGAAGCTTTTTGAGATCCCACGTCTGAATTTTGGGTCGCAGGCTGACTGCTGACCTGGGTGGAGGGTTCCTGAAATGCAGCCCATCACTGTCCCTAGTCCTGCTGTCTGCCTCCTTCCCCCTGAGTGGGGGAGCGGACTGCTATGGGCCCAAAGCTTCTCCTGGTCGCCTTAGGGAGAGAAGAATGGTCTTTCCAGAAGGATTTCTTGTGGAGAAGACGCCTTCTTCTTTGGTCGCAGACTTTGAGTTAGAATATCCTGGGTCCTTGTTCAGACCCTGCCAGCTATTGGTTTTCTGGCTTGAAACCTCTGGCTTAGGGAAGAACAGGTGTCTCCGGCCTGGAACACGCAAGGAGCACCCACCCAGTTGGGGGTGAAAGAAGAAACGGAAGCAGGAAATGGGGCTAAAACAATAGCCAGAACATGAATTTATTAAATAATAACAACGAGAAAAAGAATTAGGAGCTCTTTACTATTTCATAAGCCAAGGAAAAAGGACACTGCAGGGGTGTGAATCTTCTAGATTGCCCTGTGGTGCCAAGCAGTCCAGAAGGGAGGGGGCCTGAGAGGGGTGCTGGGAGGTCACCAGAGATCATGGGCACGAGAGGGTGTGGCCCTGGGAAGAAAAGCACATGTTATCAATCATGTGGGGTGACACCCAGGAAAACACAAATAAAAAATTGAGTTGTTTCACTAGGATTCATGCCCCAGGACTTACCACGAAGGTCTGAAGCTCCTTAGGAAACCCAGGCCAGTCCATTTCAGGTCTGTCAAGGAGGAGTCTCGAGCACACGGAACAAGAACCCAGCTCGGAGTTAGATGGCACATGTTTAAATTCTGGTTACGCCACATGTTACGTGTGCAACCTTCTCTCTACGTCCTAATTATCTGATTGAAAAATGTATAGGATAATTGTACCCACTTTTATTGTTATTGGGAGAATTAATGGGTTAGATTCTATAAACTGCTTGGCCTGGGAAGAGCTCCCCAAATAAATGGCAGATGTTATTATATTAAGTTTTAATGGCATCGTGCACTCATCAGCAAACATACTGGTGAAGTGTTTATGTGTTAGTCATTCCTGGTCACACTGGGCCACCTTGCCCTGGCTCCAGAGTGAAAGCTGCCTCCTGGGTGTGCATGCACAGGTGATGGCAGGAGGTATGGGCTCTGCTCTGGAATGAGGCAGGGCTTTCTTTGTCCCCTGCCAGAGACGGCAGCATAGACTGAGGGAGGCCTGTAGGGAGATTTCCGAATGACAGGCCTGTGGATTTCCACAAGGGAGTAGGGTGTTTGGGACGGGGGGTGGAGATAACCATCTCCAAAGGGCTTCGCTGTGCTCCAGGCACAAAGGTCTCTTATCACAGAATGTAATGGAAAGTTTTCTTTCATGGACCATTTAGGAACGCTAGACTATTGATTGGGACCTGGAGGGGAGACTTGAACTTGGCTCACAACTTACCGTTTGGACATGTTAGGTTCTGTCTGATAGCCTGGGGGGGGGGGGTCGGGGAGTCTCCAAAGGGGGTCAGACTTGAGGGAGGACCATGGAGTCCCTAGTGAGAAAGTCACCTGGAGCAAAGATGTTTGGCAGAGGCAGTCAGATTAAGCAGCAGGGCTAAGAGGAATGAGGGGTCCCAGGTTTGCATTGGCTCCCTCCCCCACTCTCTCCCCAAAGGGTGTTCAAAATGGCTGGGTGCCAAGGTAAGAACTGTCCCTTGAGCCCAACATCTCTGCTGTGGAAACCCCAGGGAACAGGAGAAGATCCTTGGAGGCAGGTGGTCAGGAGGAGCCCAGGCATTGCCCTGTGGGAGCTGGGACAACAGCGAGGCAACACAGGGCAGCGAGGCCACACAGCCCTGAGCGAGAGGCTAGATGAATGAAATCTGAGTTTGCACCTCTTCGTAAAGTACCAGATCGTGTAGAGCCTGGCACAGTGCCTGGCACATAGTAGTTGCTCACTCAGTAAATGTTAGCCATTCTTGTTGGAGAGCAGTCTCCCAGGTGGAGCTCCTGGAGGGAATGGCTGGGGCTGAAAGCCTGGGCGGTTGGGAGTGTGGCCATAAATGTGGCCCATTGGGCTCACTGGAAGGTTGCAGCAAGGGCATCCGAGCAATGTGCTTCCACACCAGCTCTCCCACCAGCCCTTTGGTCCCCATGGCCTCTGATCCCGGCGCGGGGCCCAGAGAAGACATTGGTGTGTATGCAACTCAGGGCTGATTTGTCTGTATCAAACTGATGGCTTTGCTTTGGGCTTGTTCTGGGGTAATGGAAACAGTGTTCCTAAAAGGCCTGGCCTTTCTCTGTGCTTTGCATCTAGTGCAGGAGCAAATGTTAGGACGAACCTTGCTTGGTTTCCTGCAAACTGTTCTAGCAGCTGAAAGAGTACTCTCCTCACTTCTCCATGATGGCAGCTGGTCTCCCTCCCCACCTGCTGATGTCCGCTTCCTGTGGAGAGCCTACTCATTTTTCTTTTTTTTTTAAACTTCCACTTAAAAAAAATGTGTATTTTATTGATTTCAGGGAGGAAGGGAGAAGGAGAGAGATGGAAACATCAATGATGAGAGAGAATCATTGATTGGCTGCCTCTTGCATACTCGCTACTGGGGATGGAGCCCACAATCTGGGCATGTGCCCTGACCATGAATCAAACCCTGATCTCCTGTTTCAGAGGTCAGTGCTCAAACACCGAGCCATGCTGGCTAGGCCAACTCATTTTTCAAGGCCAAGCTCATGATGGGATAGATCATTCCTTGCTCCCAGAATTCTTTATTTATACACTAGACGTCCAATGCATGAAGATTCGTGCAAGAATGGGCCTTCCTTCCCCTGGCTGCCTGCACCACCTTCGCTCTGGCCCAGAGCTGCCTTTCTGCCTTCCCATACTTCCCAGAGGCCCAGAGCGGCTGGAGCAGTGCGGACTGCCTACGTTGTTGCCATGGCAATAATGCAAGTGTTCCGTCCCACCCTCTACTGTGGTGCCTGCAAATGCAAATTAACCTGCCATCTTTGTTGGGTTCATTTGCATACTCACTCCTGATTGGCTGGTGTGTGTTGTGAAGATATGGTCAATTTGCTTCTTTATCTTTTACTATTGTAGACTAGGGGCCTGGTGCACAAAAATTTGTGCACTCGGGAGGGAGTCCCTCAGCCCGACCTGTGCCCTCTCACAGTCTGGGACCCTTCAGGGTATGTCCACCTGCTGGCATGCCTGGTGAGGGGCTGATGGCTGTTTGTAGGCTGGACAAGCCCCCCCACTGGGGACCCTCACCCCATTGGGGTGTGGCCAGCCTGGGTAAGGGGCTGAGGGCTGTTTTCAGGCTGCCCACGGCTCCCATTGACCCAAGGTCCCAGTGAGGCTGGCAGGAATCAGGTTTCTGGGGTTTATTTATCTTCTATAATTGAAACTTTGTTACCTTGAGCAGAGGCCTAGACAGGTAATGAAGCCTCCTGTTTGTTTCAGTTCCATGGCTTCTATAATTGAAACATTGTTACCATGAGCAGAGGTTCAGCCAGCCTAGGCAGGCAGTTGCAACGGAAGCCTGCTGTTTACTCTAGCTCCGTGGCTGCCGGCTTCCATCTTGGCTGAATTAATTTGCGTACAGCTGCTCTGATTGGCTGGTGGGCATGGCTTTGGTGTCTCGGAGTAATTGTCAATTTGCATATTACTCTTTTATTAGATTAGATTACACTTTCTCATTATCCCATTTATTCTGTAATAATTCATGTGCCTCCGCTTCGCTCATTGGGTTGTAAGTTTTTTGTAAGCACACATGCACCCGTGTGTGTCTTAGTCATAATTTTATCCCCTTCACGATCATGTCATCTTTTATAAATCTAATTCAAAGTCCTATGATGTAGACAATATCATTATCCCTATTTTGCAGATGAATAACCTGAGGCTTAGTGAAGCTAAGATCCTTGCCAGGGTCAGTCAGCTGCTGGGTAAAGGAGCCAAGAACCAGGCAATTCAGGGCCCCAGCCTTATCCACTGCACTCTACTCACTTTTATGAGAGGAGCCGAAATATTCCATGAATGGATATGGTCAGCTTTACAGGCCTTGCTCAGGAGATGATCTACAATACTTTCTCC
Source organism: Murina feae (assembly GCA_004026665.1). Classification (NCBI taxonomy): domain Eukaryota; kingdom Metazoa; phylum Chordata; class Mammalia; order Chiroptera; family Vespertilionidae; genus Murina; species Murina feae. Next base: position 29,267 of record PVJC01006918.1, on the reverse strand, counting down.
CCCCTTCTGAAAGGACTACATCCAAAAGATTGCCAAGATCAGGATCTTCTTGAATTGCCTGTCATTGTTTATGAAGCAAACAAATATATTGCCAGAAAATGAGAAAGAATGAGTCATATGATGACAATGCTGCTTCATCCTTCGCAAGGACAGACCTCTCTGGGATGCTGGATACACCAGTGAAATTATATGTCCTTCAAGATGAAAGATTTTGAATAAGTCTGCTTGTGATCAGCATTTGGGAGGGGCTTCATCTCTCTTCCCCCAGCTAACATTGCAGTTCCTCTCGCTGAGTAATTTATCCTGGGGCCTTAATATATGAGGTCTATTAATGTCTTAGAAAAATGTTCTAGTAACTCATTTTCTCTTTTCTGCTAAAGTCATTGAATTGAATCAACCTCTCAATGAAACTCTTTTAAAATTCATTAATGAAAATGTTAGTGCATTACCAGAGTGCATGATATCCACCTAGATTTAAGCATGCATTGGGAGGAATGATTAAATGCCTTCATGAAAATCAATCAAAGCTGGCCCCCAAGCCTTGTCTTGTAAATAGTGTCACATACCAGCCACACTCGCCTCTCATCTGCTTTTTTGGCACTAAATTCAGTCAGCTGAGACCAAGCGACCATGTAAGGAACAGATTAAACTAACATCCATCAAGGTGAAAGATAATTATTACTTGTGTCAGACAACACCTGTTTTTGCCACATTCCTCAACTGAATTAAACTTGGAGACAGGCTAAACTTTCCACTGAATTTTCCACTTGACAGTGGCTCCAGGCGGTGTGTCTGCAGAACACCCTGGCTATGTTTACATTTTGAGGCAGATTAAAAATGTCATCTGTGAAATATAACCTGAAACATCTCAACCTGTAATATATTAACATATATAAATACAGGGGCAGAATGGGAGGCCGGAGGAGGCAAGGCTTTCAACTGCTTCTGACATCTTTCACGGTGTCAGCCGCGCAACCCTGTCCGCAGGTCTTCAGACTTCCATTCGCGGCGTTGTGGTTCACTCTTCACTTCACAGTCTTGGGACTATGAATCACTTCTCAACAGCTTGTGGTGTGTCCTCACCAATGGAGAGCCAGGAGTCAGGTGCCCTTTGGAACCTGGGAGCTCAGGGTCTCCTTGTCATGTGTCCTATTTCCATGTGTGGGATGCTATTTTTACCTGAGAAAGGAATCTCTGACCTGGGGCCAAAATCTAAAATGAAGTGTGGTGTGTGTGTGTGTGTGTGTGTGTGTGTGTTTTTAATTGAAGAGTGACACTGGCGTGGCTACTGCAGAAGTGCTCATGTCATTGCCAAGTACACTGTTTGGGTTGTCCCTTGATGGAAAGCAGGAGAACAAAACAGAAAGGGAAGGCCCGGGTGGACTTCCAGATGTTTTTAAGCTGGAACACGTTTTTGTACGTGTCCAAGAGGCAGGAGTAGGAAAAAGGAGACTCTGTTGGCTCCTGGCTCAGGGGGAAGGTTTTGGACCCTGCAGCTTTTCTGGGTGTTAATCTTACTCTTAACATCTGTGTTGACTTCAATCACTGTTTCTTTTGACTCACTCTAAATACAGGCTGCAGCCCAGCTGAAAGTGGCGGGGAAGGAGACTGGAGGCGTCCCTGTAATACAGGTGTAGACACTAAAAGTCATTTAAAATACTTAATTCTTGGGATTACCGTAATGAGTGTTGTTTTTAAACTCCTGCAGTCACCTCCAGCCTCTCATCCTCCACTTGCTCTCGGGTTCTAAGCTCTCTGATGGGACTAGAATCCGGTCCCTCCTCTGATTCCCCTCCCCCAAGCCACCGCTTTTGCTTCCATTCAGACCTTCAGAAGCCCTCACCTGGGCTGTTGTGAGAGCTTCTATACTTTTCCATCCAGTCTCTCCCCAGTCCCATCTATCTTCTGTGCACCATCATTTATCCCCCGCACAAGTTCCAAAGTCACTTCTCTGTTAAAAATGTCGAATTCCTTGATGCATTTTTCATCCCTTCTTGTGACCTTCAAGGACTTTGGTAATCTGACCTCAACCTTTTTAAGTTAGCTATGCAGTTAGGATGCTTTCAGCTGCAAGTAACAGAAACTGCCACTCAAGTGATATAAAAACGATCATCTCATGATACAGGAAGTCCCCTAGCATGGCCGGCTTCAGGTTATTTCAAGGATTCAGTGATACTGGTGAAGAGTAGGTTCTTCCCACCTCCCTTCCAGGCATCACAGCCAGACCTAACAACGTACAGAGGAAGAGGAGAGGAAGGGCTCCTCAGAGCCCCTTCCCTGGCAGATTTTCCTGCCTCTCCCATTGGCCGGGCCCACTCCCCAGACAGCCACTAGTGAGAGGCTGGCATCACCCTCAGGCCAACCAGTCCCTTCCCACCCCAAGTTCAGAGTGGTGCCAGCTTCCCCTGAGGCACATGCCTTTAAGGGGTAAGAGGGGGGACCTGAACAAAACTTCCATCTTGTTAGGAGGGAATTAGGCCGGGGGAACTGATGTGGGAAAGGTAACACCCAGTGTCCACCACCAGGTTTCCTCAACACACCACATTCTGCCATAGCCTTTGTGTTTGTTCTCAAAAAATGCCTGGCTTCCCACTTTTTTTTTCCTGGAAAGCTCTTCTACATCCTTTATGATTGCATTAGTTTCTCAATGTTGCTGTAACAAATTACCATAAACTGTGGCTTAAAACAACATACATTTATTATCTTACAGTTTGGGAGTTCAGATGTCTGAATGGGTCTTTTGGGGTTAAAATAAAGGTGCTGGCAGAGCTGTTTCTAGAGGTTGCCTGCATTCCTTGGTTCATGGCCACATCATTCTGACCTCTGCTTCTGTCATCACATCTCTCTTTCTGACTCTCCTGCCTCACTTTTAAAAGGGACTATGTGATTACACTGGGCCCACCCAGATCAGCCAGGATAATCTCCCATCTCAATAGCCTTAACTAAGTCACATCTGCAAATTCCCTTGTAAGATAACATTCACACTGGTTCTGGGTATTAGGACATGGGCATTTTTTTGGGGGGGGGGGGTAGGGGCATTATTTTGCTTACCATGATGACCTAGTGCAAATGCCACCTTTTCTGCAATGTCCCTAACTCCATTCCATAAAGGGCACTGTGGTAGAAACACAAAGAAGAGATTAGAAAGAGGTGGGACATTTGCCAAACTTGGGGCACTGGTCTTAGTGCCACCTCTTCTGGTTGTCTAGGGAGGGCTGGATGGCAGTGTTCTCAGGCCACTGCCTCTCTTGGACCTGCTCTTTGGGTATGTTCTCTCACCTCCCTTTTCCTACTTTTTGACCTGACGTTGAACTTCCTTCAGGTCTGAGTCAGAGACTTCATACCCAACCCATTGTGGTTTGTGGAGGTGTTCACTAAGGGAAGTGAAGAGGAAATTCTACCCACAGGACAAAGTATTAGCTTTATCTGTCCTCAGGTTACAATGATTTTTCTAGAGTGAACTTTCTCTTCTGACCATAGGCTGTCCTGGCCAGGCCTGGGTTCTTTTCTGTGGACAAAAGTAGTTCAAGTCTACCAGAATTTCTCTCTCTCTCTCTCTCTCTCTCTCTCTCTCTCTCTCTCTCTCTCTCTCTCTCTCCTCAAATATTTATCATGCACCTATGAGCAGCATGGTGGACACCATTGCTGTGAGGCACACGATACCCCAGAAACAAACCCTGAGACATGGAAGATCCTTCTCCAGTGATTTGTTTATGAGTGTTCCTAGGAAAAGCAGAATGGAGTGGGGAATGGGATGTGGAGGGGAGGAAGCCAACCAAGAGTGTGCTGTCAAGCAAAGTCCCACAAAGAGTAACTATGGGTCAGTTCCCCAGGGGCTCTCTGAGGCATATAGGTCACTTCTAGACTATTCTGATCATTGCTTAAGGGCTGCCTCCAGGGAGACATAAATTCCCAGGCACTTCCGTTTCTCCAGGGCACCCAGTGAAAGCGATTGTGTCAGCCTGAGGAGAGTCCTCCTTAAAAAGAGGCACAGGTGCTGCTGGGAATAGAAGTCCACTGGGAGCCAGTGTACGTGGAGGTGGCATTGGGATTCTCTGGATCCTCTTGGGATCAACAGACATTCTCTTCTCTTCCAAAGAAGGTCCTGTGTTCAGGAATTTCCTTTCATAGGTGGCCTAGTCATCACCCCCCACTACACCCCAGCTGTCCCTTTTAGCCCTACTCCCACTCAGGACTTCTGTGACTCCCTAGTCTCTAGAGAAAGTTCATCTTCCCAAGGTCAGACACCCTGTGGTGGCTTCTGATTGTGCCATGCTTCTCGAGTTGTCCAAGCCTTGGGATCACGAAGAAAGAAGTCCATTTTCTTTCAGAGTTTCTAATGTTACTTTTGTCAATGTTCCAGTCGCTTCAGGAAAAGCCTGTTTCCATCAAAATGACATAATTGCCTGATGATGTGGATGTATTTGTTTCTGAGAGGGGCCAGGCTTCTACCCCTGTCACTGTGAGCTGGCAATCAGGCCGGCCTCCTGAGCACCCAGGCAGTGGAGGAGGCTATTTCATCTTTGTCCACATTGTCTCCCTTGAGGTTATCCCCTTGCTTTCCATCCTTGTGGTTTGACCCCACTCTTGATCCTTCTCACTTAGTTTAGACTTCCCTACCACTCAGCAGCGGCCAGTTCTACATTTCAGGTAGATAGTTTTACCCAAAGCTTCTAATTCCTTTCCCTTGAGGAGCTGTAGTCATTAGGCAGTACATACGTAATACTTGCTTGGGTACTGACAAATGATGCTGTCTACTCAGGTGACCCAAATGGAGAACTTCCTTAAAACACATCATTGTTTTTAAAAATGCAGTAGCATTTTTAAAGTTAATAAGTACAACAACAGCTAATATTTGCATCCTATGCCATATACTTCCCATGTATCATTTTATTTTATTTTATTCTTTACCCCTCTCCCCAACAATCCTACAAGGTGGGAACTGTTATTATCACCATGTTACCGGAAGGGAGATTGAAGCTCAGAAAGGTTAAATGATGCCACAGAGCTTGCAGAGCTGAGACTGGAATTCAGCTCTATCTGAGTCCATGGAGCCCAAGCTCTGAATTATCACCCTTTATTTCCCCCTACTTCATAGTGAGGAAGGAGTCTCTTACTCAGAATTGAGGGCATCGAATAGGAATGGATCTGGCAAAGGAGAGTGTTTCTTTAGAACTTTGGATTCCAATGTTGCTTAGTCATACGATGTATTAGATTCCCTACCCAAGAAGTAAGCAGAAAATAGGTTCTTTATCCCAAATACTTTTCAGATGTGTTGGCCACAAAGCAGCCTCCATCACCCCAAAGTGAGTCACTTATAACCAATATTATTTCAATTGTGCTTCTCTGGAAGAGGGGCTTAGACCCTCCACATCTTTGTTTGTTTTAAGAGCTTTGCTGGAATCCACACCAGCAACTCGTACTTTTGTCTGTTTGGCCAGACCGTGTCAAAGAACGACCCATTCCTAGCTGCGAGGCAAGATGACAAATAAAGTTGGTGTTTGAGTTGTGTTTTAAGCTTGGCCTTCTCCATGATACCAACGTTTTTATTAAGAAGAAGGGGATAATGGATATTGGTAAACAGCTCAAAGCATATGTTATACCTCACTTCTATTTTCACTTCTTTTCCTAATTGAGAGTTCATGGCCTATTTTAAAAAATCTTGGGTCAATATTCTAAATTTCCTGGTATCAACTCTTTCAAAACACATGTGGATGTCTCAAAGATGCCCAAACTCAATGTGTCCTCAAAACAATTTATCTTCTTCCTGAGTATGTTTCAACTCATTTGTGTGAATGGCACTACTGTCAACTCAGTTATTCAAGCCAGAAATAAAGAAATAAATACTTATTCTTCACTCCTCACATTCAACAAGTCACCAAGCCTGTGATTTTGATTCCCTTTTATCTGATTTCTACTTTTCTATAGTAATGTATGAAAAGCATAATATATTATGATCCAGTAATATTTATGCCAGAATTATAAGGATGATTCAATTTTAGGAAATCTACCAATGTACTGGTAATTCATTAAATTAACAAATTAAAGAAAAAACCGTAAGACTAAAAAGCATTTAATCAAATTTATACCTTTTCTGTAGTTAAAAACAAATAAGAACAAAATACATAGGAATTAATTTAGCTAAAGAGGTGCAAGACTTGTACACCAAAAACAGCAAAACGTTGCTGAAAGAAATTGAAGAGAACCTAAATAATTAGAAAGATCCTTTGTTCATGCATTGGAGGGTTAATATTGTTAAGATGGCTATACAACCAAAAAGAGATTCTACAGATTCAATGCAATCACTATCAAAATTCCAGTGTCCTTTAATTTTTTGTGCAGAAATGGGAAAGCTGATTCTAAAATTCTTATGAAATTGCAAAGAATCTTGAATCGTCAAAACCATGTTGTAAATAAGAACAAAATTGGAGGGCTTACATTTTCCAATTTCAGAATTAACTTCCCAATTTTGAAGCTACAGTAATAAAAACCAGTGTAGTCCTAGAATAAAGATAAAAATATAGATCAATGGAATGAAATTGAGTGTCTGGAAATAAATTCAACATCTATGATCAGTTTATGTTTGACAATAGTGCCAACATTATTCAATGGGGAAAATAGTCTCTTCAACAAATGGCGCTGGGACAACTGGATATTCAGATAAAAAAAAAAAAAAGAAGAAGAAAGTTGATCCTTACCTTTCACCATATACAAAAATTAACTTAAGAGGGATAAAAGGCCTAAATGTAACAGTTAAAGCCATAAAATTCTTAGGAGACAAACAGGATGAAATTTTCATTATATAGGATCTGGCAGTGGTTTCTCAGATATGACACCAAAAACACAAGCAACAAAAGGAAGAAAATACAGGTAAATGGATTTATCAAAATTAAAAACTTTTATACATCAAAGAACATTATAAAAAGAGTGAAATGACAACCTACAGAATGGGAGAAAATATTTGGAAATTATATATCCCACAAGGGTCTAATGTCCAGAATATATAAATAAGTCCTGCAATTAAATAAAAAGGAAAGTAACTCAATGAAAAGATGGGCCAATGATTTGAAAGGCCATTTTTCCAAAGGAAAAATACAAATTGCTAGTAAGCATATGAAAAGGCACTCACCATTCTTAGTCACTCGGGCAATATAAATCAATACCATGATGAGATACCACTTCACATTCACTATGATAGCTATAAAAATAATAATAAAAAAAGGAAAATAACAAGTGGTGGTGAGAATGTAGAAAGATTGGAATTGTACATTTCTGGTGGGAATATAAAATGATACAAATACTGTGGAAAACATTTTGTCAGTTCCTCAATAAGTTAAACATAGAATTACCATATGACTTAATAATTCCATTTCTGGGTGTATACCCCAAAGAACTCAAAATGGGTGTTCAAACAAAAACTTGTACACGAATGTTCATAGCAGCACTATTCACAATAGTTAAAAGATGGAAACAATCCAAATGTCCATCAACTGACAATGGATAAACAAAATAATATTTGCATAAAGTAATAAAGTACTGATTCATACTACAACATAGGTGAACTTTAACAGTATGCTATATAAAAGAGGCCAGATACAAAAGGCCATATTATATGATACATAGGTATGAAAAGGAATATTTTATTTTCATATATCTGAAAAGAAATATGAGTCCACATATCTTAAATATTCAGAATATGTAACTCCATAGAGACATAAAGCAGTTTATGGTTGTCAGAGGATAAGTGGGAAGTAACTGATTACTGGCCATGGATTTCCTTCTGGTGTGATGAAAATGTTCTGGAACTAAAGGTGGTGATGGTTGCACAACATTTTAAAATACTAGATGCTATCAATAGTAAATTTTATGTGTATTTTTACCAGAAAAAAGCAAAAATCCCAAAAGCAATAAAAATAATGGAAAAATATCAGTAAAATAGTTACAGAAGCTAACTTCCTCAAACTGATAAAGGAAATCTCCTAGAAACATGTACTAATAATGGTAACTGACAAAGTAGTAGATGTCTTCCCACTATAGTTGGGAATACACAAGGATGTTCATATTAATCCTACTACCAGCACTGGACTAGAAATCTTAGACAATGCAATATGACAAGAAATAAAGTCCTTTTGGCTCTTTAACACTGTAAAGGTTTTCAGTGTCCTCTGTGTGAAGATAATAATTAAAACCTTCAGCATAGGTGAATCCTAAAGGAGATATTGAAATGAAAGAATAACAAGAGGTCAAGCTCTAATTTTGAAAAATTCCTGTGTGTGAGAAAGTTTGGGCAGAGATAAGGAATAAGAATCAGGAAAGAACAGAGGGGAAAAAAACCTAACATCATAATCTTACCATAGAAGCATAGGTTGGCAATGTGGGGGGAGGGGGATTTCAAAAAACTTATATACTTTTTTTTTTTTTTCAGAGAGAAAGGGAGAGGCAGAGAGACATAGAAATATCAATGATGTGACAGAATCATTGATTGGCTACCTCCTGCATGTTCCCTACCAGGGATCCCAGCCATGTACTCTAATCAGGAATTGAACAGTGACCTCCTGGTTCATAGGTTGACACTCAACCACTGATCCACACCTGACTGGATTCAAGAAAGTTATAAATTATACGGTCAGGATATAAATTCTATGGAGAGGTTAAAGAGAACAAGAATTGAAAATGCCATTTACATTGTCCGGTGGAGGCTCTTGGTGACCTTTGGGAAAATAGCCTTAGTGGAAGGAGTAGGAGCTGCCTTGAAGGAGAGCTGGGGGAAGGGGAAGCCATATGGAGACCATCCTTTGAAAAGCTGGGTAGTGATTAATAAACAGCGGAGATATCTGGCATGGTTTGTGTGGCAGTGGGTGGATGGGGGCTTTAGTTTAACCATCAGCTCTATTAACCTTTACAAACTATTCCAAATATACAATTTAAGCAAAAGTAGTGCTGGCTCTTCAGAAAAGCCTTCAGCTCACTCTTCTAACAAGAATTCTGTCATCAAATCATCTATTGAAATCCTGGAGCTATCACTGTTGAGAAATAATTTAAATTTACTTGTTTAAGATAACCATAGCATCTCTATCAGGCCACACTCGGAGCCTAGTATGGGTTCTGAATTATTCACCGTGCTTGCTTATGAATCCAGCTGCACAGCTGGGGCAGCAACAGGGGGAATAAAGGCCAAGCAAAAGCCAGTTGGAAGCAAAGCAAAATTTTTAAAACTTCTCATTTTCATCTTTCTGTAGGATCTGATCAAAACTGTTTGCAAAGTGCATATTTTCTTTCTTTTTCTGGCAACAGATACATTCTTATTGAATTAATAGATTAATTTATATTTCAAATTGATCCATGTTTTCTATAAAGTGCCACATCAACAGCCAGTCCTGAGCTTTGTGACTGTTTCAATGATGTGTTCTGATTTGCAGAATTCATTTGTAATACTTTTGGTACAAATGTCAGTAGTATATATGGCCCTAGAGAGCAGATTGTAATAATCTCTTTTGGTACAGAAATATTGTGTCCCAGCTTACATTTACACAGTAGGTTTTTATTCTATTTATTTTCAATATATATTTGGTATAGAATTCTATAATGGATTCTGTAAGTAAAATTACCCCAATCTCATTTCTCCTCAAGAAATGCTAAGAAATACATGCCTATTTACTTTGCTGACTTTATGCACGATTACTCTTGTGGAATTTTCTCTCCACTGTTCTCTTCCTTACACCATTCATCCACAGATTCATATACATCCAGTTGAGCTCAAGTCATCCATCTTCTTGATGGTTTCTCTTACTTCCCCAAACTGTGTTGACCTTTCTCCTTTTCATGTATTAAACGTTTTTGTAAATTGTATTTTACTTTTCTGACACATGTGTTTGTGATGATGGCATTGGTGCTATTGCCTGCGTTGGCCTGGGAGCTTCTTGAAAACAGAGATTCTGACTCACTCATCTTCATGGCCCCCATGCCTAGCTCTTTGCCCAGAGCTTGGTTGATCATGTTGTATTTGTTGAATTGGATTGCATTGAGTCACTCTTGCAGGGATACATTAAGGTGACCAGATTTTAACATTAGTAAAAGCAGGATACCATTGACCGCTTGGCCGCCGAAAACCGTATATCCCCTTCCCATTCTCCTGCCACTCCCTAGCTTTCCAAAAATCGGGACTTTTTAAAAGCACCGCGGGATGCGGGAAAAATTGTTAAAAATTGGGACTGTCCCGCCAAAAGCGGGACGTCTGGTCACCTTAGGATACATGCAAAAAGTCATGGGAACACAGAGGAAAGAAAGACCAGGCCTCAAATTCTCTAGACATGGGGAAAGGGTTTACCTGACAGAAGAAACAACAAGGCAAACACATGCAGCTAAGAAAGACTTCACTAACAGGGGTCCAACAGAGGTTTCTAAGCAAGATATTGACATAATGAGAATTGTTGTTTTTAAAGCTAACGCTGGAACTCTAATGTAAACAATGGACTTTGGGTGAAAATTATGTGTCAATCATTGTAGGTTCATCAACTGTAACAAATGTACTACTCTTGTGGGGCTGTTGATGACGGGTAAGGCTACGCATGTGTGGGAGCAGGGGTATATGGGAAATCTCTGCACTTTCCTCTCATTTGCTATGAACCTAAAACTGCTCTAACGAATAAAGTCTATTTTTTTTAAATGTAACTCTAGCAGTAGTGGGTTTCTAATGGTTAGCCTTTGTAAGATCATTTCCTTTATGCATTCCAGAAGTGGGAGGGCTAATTTTTTATTGGGCATTGTGACTGTCAGTTGTCATAGTCCTACAACTCGCATTGGGTCTAGGCATGGTCTTCTGAAAGAAACCAGAACTGACAAGGAAGACCTTAGCAGAATATCAGAAGTTTGAGCCTAGAAAAACAGGTCTCATGTTTTTCAGTGGGAAGTATTAAACTGGACAAGCAGAGGGCCAAATGGACAAGGCTGTATCCAGAAGCCATTGGCCGAAAGACAACAGAGAATTGGAAAGCATGAGAACAAAGGCAAGAGTATCTGTGAAGTTGGGAGGTTCCTCAAGTGGCCAGAAGCAGTTTATTTTAGGGTTTACAGATGTGGGTGTTTAATGAATGTCTTTGTTGCTTTTAAGGGAATTCTTGAAAAAGCACCATGGTGTGGACTTTAGAATAAATAATCTTCATTTCTAACACTTTCCCCACCATGTCTAGTTATATTCGTTGGATGTGTTCTTTAATTTCTCCAGTCCTCAATCTCCTAATATGTGAAATGAGGATAATGTTAACTCATACAATGGCATGATTACTTAAAATGTAGACATTTAGTAAAATCCTTGAAAATAATGCAGAAATTGCTATTATTTCTAATCTACATTTAAAAATTTTGACTTTCCCAAGGGAGGAAGATGTATTGGAGTCTCTTGTCTTCAGAGAATTGGCATGTGGTACCCTTAGGAAAAACTGTTCCTTTGCCAATATGTTTCCTAGAGTGAGTGGGTCATGGTTCTCATGCTACATCTTGTCTGTAGATGATACTGTTGGTGACTCTGCTCCCTACTTGGGCTGCCTGAGGGAGGTGGCCTCCACACAGTGTGACTGTGGGAGGCCTGGCCTTTGGTTTTGTGTGTGCCCAGTGTCTGCTGAGGCTGCTTCTGTTTGTGGCTTGGCCTCTCTGCTTCCTACTCCACCTATGAGGAGCCACACTGTCTGTTCTAGGAGCCAAGCCTGTCTGCTACCACTGGTTATGGGAACCAGCCACTTCCCTCTTCTGGGGAAGCACATCATCACAGCATGGATAACCGCCACTGGGAAATTCACCCCAGCTTGAAATAAGACAATTTCAAAACAGCAATATGGAAATGCAAATTATGAACCAAACATATTCTGGTGTGTCTACTGATTGTGTCTTCCCAGCTCAGCCATGGTGGATACCCACAAATGGGCAGAGAGAGTGAGAGGACCTCAGATCACCATGAAGTCCTCCAAAGAGGTAGCTTAATATCCACCCTATAGGTTTGCTATAATGATGCAGTGGTTCCTAGATTTAAAAACTGTATAGATCATTAAACTTCATTATCATTTTGGGGTCTGATATCACATCAACATTATTTTTTGTCAATAAGACATTAAAAACAGAACATACCCAAAGCAAAACTTTCATCACTCTGATCATCACTTCATAATAGAAAAGGGATTTTAATGCAAAAGGAAATCTAGGAAGAGAACAATATCAAAGTAAAGAATATTTTTTAAAAGTTTGACAACTTCCAGTGTCAATAATTGTAGACTAGGTAATTTGGACCAAACCTTGTGCTGAGAATAATTAGAAGAGCTAAACAAGTATATTAAAATACTTTTTTTAAAGCACCAAAGAGATAGTGAATAAACTACTGGTCCAAGATCCTAGAGAAGAAAGAAATCCAGAAAAATGGTCCTGGCATTTAGGATCTTTATGGAATCTGGATGAGGTGGTTGAGAGGCTGACCAGCTCTTTTAACAGTATCATGTGGCTAAGGGAACACAAGTTGCAATTCAAGATCTATGAAAGTGGTTGGCTGATCACTGCTCCTTTGGGTTAAGATCTTAAAGCCTGCACCATGCAAGTAAGAGTGAACTTTGGGCTTTTGAAGCCCACTTTGAATGGTATTAGTTATTGAAATTAGATTAAGGTAAGCCTGGATTGCTAGTGCTCCTATGCATCCATAACACGTATGTGTAAATCCTCTCTAGGGGAAGATAATAACCTAGGTCTCAAAATAATTCCACAAATAATTTTCCAAACACATGTGACCCAATAAAAAATAACCAAGAACACATGGAGAAAAGACAACATGAACTAAACCCAAGAAAAACAACAGATAATAGAACAGACACATAGGGGCTCTAGATATTGGAATTCTCAAGCATAGATTTTAAAATAACTTGTTTCATATTTTAAAAAAAAGACAAGATTGAGAATTTTGACAGAGATCTAGGAACTATAGTAAAGGACAGAGTATTTGAAAAAGAATCAAATATAAAATCTAGAACTGTATAAAGCACTAACACAAATTGAGAATACACATGACAGTTTTTATAGAAGACACTAGAAGTCCAGTGCATGAAATTCATGCATGCAGGGAGGGGGAGGGGTCCTTCAGCCTGGCCTGCACCCTCTTGCAATCTGGGACTGCTGGCTCCTAACTGCTTGCCTGCCTGCCTGCCTAATCGCCCCTAACCACTTTCTTGCCTGATTGCTCCTAACCACTCATCTGCTTCTCTGATCATCCCTCACCCCTCGCCTGCCTGCCTGATTGCCCCTAACCACTCACCTGCTTGTCTGATAGCCCCTAACTGCTCACCTGCCTGCCTGATTGCCCCTAACCACTCGCTGCTTGCCTGATCGCCCCTAACCATTTTGCCTTGGCCCCTGCTGCTGGGGCTTTGTCCAGAATGACATCTGGAAGGCCTTTTGGTTGTCTGTCTAATTAACATATTATGCTTTTATTATTATAGATAGCTGAAGAGAGAATTAGTGAAATGAAAGATATAGTTGAAGAGAAAATTAGTGAAATGGAAAATACGTCCATGGAAAAGATCAGGATGAAACACAGAAAACAAAAAGAATGAAAAATGCAGAAGAGAAGGTAAGAGACATCAAGGGTGAGAAGATCTAACATACGTGTGTTTGCAATCCCAGAATTAGAGAGCAGAGAAAATGGGGTAGAAGTAATATTTGAGGAGATAAAGGATAAGAATTTTCCTAAACTGATAAGATCATCAGGCCACAGATTCAAACCTAAATAGGTTAAATATAAAAAAAGTTCACACCTGGATACATCACAGTATCACTGCTATAAACCAAAGATAAAATCTTGAAAACAGCTAGAGGAAAAAAGGTAGATTACCTACAAAGAAGCAACAATTAAACTGATATCTAACTTCTTAAAATAACCAATTAATGATTTCTCAGTAGAAACAGTGGGAGCCAGAAAACAATATAATGATATCTGTGATGTACAAAAAAACTTCCAATATACTATCCTAAGCCGAGAAACATATGTTTAAGAATGACAATTTAAAAAGTTAAGAAAATGTATTATCAGCATACTGCAAAAATGGGTATATAAAGGACAGTGTCTTCAGGCAGAGAAAACATCACATCACATGGAATCTCAGAGAAGCAGGAAGGCATAAGAGCAACAATAAAGGCAAATATTTGGTAAATCTAAATTAATATTGACTGTATAAAACAAAATGTAGGGAGAATTAAAATTAATAATCTAGGCATACATTGTGGAGTAGGAGTTCATAGGAAAGGGGTAAAAGTATCAAGAAACACTAGAACTTGATAAATCAAGGATGTACTAGTATATTATTGTAAAGGTCAACTTGCCCCAGCCCATTTGCAGCTCAGTAGGACTTACTGCTACTGCTAAAGATAAGGAAATAGTCATACTCTAGTCAAAACTTATGAGTCTGTATCCTGTATTGAGAAATAGAGCAATGAACTTTGTGCATCACCTTTTTGTGGTTTTTGTGAATAAAAGCTTGTCTGCATCTGGTCGGGGCTGCAGTGTCAGTCCTCACTTCAGTGGAGTGCTGGTGCTGCAGCTGGCTGGCCAGCTCATTAAATCCTCGCTTGCTACTTAAGACCTAATTGGAGTTGGTGGTCTTATTCTCACGAATGTTGCTCCACAACATTATAATCTCTAGCATAGCCCCTAAAATATAGTATAAGTGTATTTATTTCCAAGTAAATGTTGGTATGGGTGGAGCAATGACACAATATTCCATTAATCCAAAACAACGGATGAAAGGAGCCAAAAGAAGCAATCCTGAGAAAGAAGAACAAAGTAAGAGGGATCTCAATACCTAATATCAAGCTGTAATACAAAGCCACTGTTCTAAAAACTGCCTGGTACTGGCACAAGAACAGACATATAGACCAATGGAATAGAATAGATAACCCAGAAATCAACCCAAACCACTATGCCCAATTAATATTTGACAGAAGGCAAGAGCATACAGTGGATTCAAGACAGTCTCTTCAGTAAATGGTGTTGGGAAAATTGGACAGATACATGAAAAAAAAGAAAAGAAACTAGACCACCAACTTATACCATACACAAAAATAAACTCAAAATGGATCAAGGACTTAAACATAAGATGGGAAACCATAAAAATATTAGAGGAATATTAAAAAATATTAGAGGAATCTCAAACATATGCCGAAGCAGTATCTTCACTGATACAGCTCCCAGGGCAGTGAAAACTAAAAAGAAAATAAACAAATGGGACTACATCAAAATAAAAAGCTTCTGCACAGCAAAAGAAACTATCAACAAAACAACAAGAATGCCCACTGCATGGGAGAACATATTTGCCAATGTTATCACTGATACGGGTTTAATCTCCAACATTTACTGGGAACTCATACAAGTTAACAAAAAGAAGATAAATAACCCAATCAAAAAAATGGGCAACGGACCTAAATAGATACTTTTCAAAAGATGACATACAGTAGGCCAAGAGACATGAAAACATGGTCAAAGTCACTTATCATCCGAGAGATGCAAATCAAAACGACAATGAGGTATCATCTCCCACCTGTCAGAATGCCTATCACTAACAAATCAACAAATGACAAGTGCTGGAGAGGATGCGGAGAAAAAGGAACCCTTGTGCACTGCTGGTGGGAATGCAGATTGGTGCAGCCACTGTGGAGAACAGTATGGAGTTTCCTCAAAAAATTAAAAATGGAACTCCCATTTGACCCAGTTATCCCATTTTTAAGAATATATCCCAAGAAACTAGAAACACCAATCAGAAAGGATATATGCATCCCTATATTCATAGCAGCACAATTTACCATAGCTAAGATTTGGAAACAGCCGAAGTGCCCATCAGCAGATGAGTGGATTAGAAAACTGTGGTTCATCTACACAATGGAATAGTATGCTGCTATAAAAAGGAAGGAACTCCTACCATTTGCAATAGCATGGATGGAACTGGAGAGTATTATACTAAGTGAAATAAGTTAGTCAAAGAACGATAAATATCACATGATCTCACTCATTTGTGGAATGCTAGAATAATGAACAACATAAACAGATCCAGAGACAGAGAAGCATCGATCAGACTGTCAAACCTCAGAGGGAAGGTAGAGGAGGGTGGGGATAAGAGAGAGAGATCCACCAAAAGACTTGTATGCATGCGTATAAGCATAACCAATGGACACAGATACCAGGGGGGTGAGGGCATGAGTGGGGGGCAGGGGGACAAAGGAAGGATAAGGACACATATGTAATACCTGACTCAATAAAGAAAAAAAAAAGGAGGCAAAAGAAACAAAGAACAGGTAGGACAACGTAGAAGGCAAATTATAGAATGGTAGATTTAAACCCATATAAATCAGTTATGACAAAGGGCGGTGGTGGGCGCATGGTGATAGCAGGAGTCAGCACCACGCTGGAGGAGTGCTTTTCTGGGCACAGTTGCTCCCAAATTCAGGAGGGAATGTTTTGGTTTTAAAATCTCTACAGGAAACAATTTGATATTTAGTCAAGCAAAACAAACCTTCCTTTTCACCCCCAGCCTACCAACCCTTATTCTCATACTCAATCAAAATTTGGGATGTGGAAGCAAGGACATCTGAGTGACATGACACTGACTTTGCAGTTATGAGGTGGCAGAAGAATAAGCTTTTCAGTCAGGGATTTAACCCTAACTGTGCTCTTGGCAGCTGCGTGATCTTGAGCAAGTCACTTAACCCACCCAATTCAATTTCTTCAGTAAAGTGAGGGAAACCCTACCTGCCTCACAGGTTGTTAGGGTTAAATGAGGTCCTGCGAATGAAATCTCTTCTGTCTTCTACATGGAACGTTCCTTCTCCCCTTCTCCCCTGTGTGTAAGCCAGAACCTAAAACCACAAATCTGAGATCACTTTTGTCCACCATTTGCTTGCAGATGAGAAAACTGAGGCACAGAGAGGCCAATGCTAGCTGTGTGGTCTTGGGCAAATTGCTTAATCTCTCTGGTCCAGGTTTCCTCATCTATAAAATAGAGATGGTAATAGCAGCTTCATTGAGTTTTTGTGAAGACTGAATGAAAAAAATATATACTTAAAGGATCTGGCACTTGGTGGCCATTTGATGCATCATAGCAGGGACTATTTTTTAAATGAATATTATTATTTGGTGTAGCACTTGAGGAGTCATTCCACTCTGAGGTATTAAGAGCTGGCAGGCTGCAGCCATTCTGTCACGGACCCTGGGAGGGTGGGTTATCCTGGGGAGACCTCCTCATGGGGTCAGATAAAGTTCAGTGAACTCACAGAGAAGCTTGATTTTAGACGCTCGGAGGTACATCCACTCATCTCCTCTCCACTCCCTCTGCCTGTTATTAAACTGGTAGTTTTTACAACATCAATAAAGAACTTTCCTACCCAATTACCCCAGACAATAGGCTGAAAAGCAGTTTCGACTATGAAAACTTCGTGTTGGGTTTATTTAGATTGTTTTGCTGCGTCAAACCCTCACTTGAGTTCAAAAGTTCAGCTGAACGATGAACTTTGTAATTTCACAGCAGGCAGTTCTGCAAATACAGTGGAAAGCGAAAACACACACACCGTTTAAGGTGGGCTTGTGTTGTCTATAATCTGGTTAGAAGCGGGTGCACATGGAAGAGCCCTTCATTTACTGCACACAGTAGCACATCAAAAAGGAAGGGAAACAAAACCGAGCCCCACCGTTCCTTCAGTTACCTGACCTCCCAGGCTTCTGAGGGAAGGCACATTTGTGAGTAATCGTTGGTGGACAAACGAAAGCCAGCTAATCTTCTTAATAAATTGTCAAGTCTTGTATACCTCTTGGTTTCAGGGGTGGCTTTCTGCCTGTCTGGGACAGGCAGCGTATAAAAACAAAAGGGTCATGACTTCATGTATTTGTTAAAGCTAGAATCCATGTTCTCATATAACTCAGGCTTGATTTAACCTGGGTACACAAGTGTAGGTGGAGTGGGAGTTTCACTGGGGTGAGATTCATGCTGGGCTTTCGCTTGTCTATTAATAAACACACACACACAAGTTCAAGAACCCTCATTTTGTAAGCCTTGTGTTTGTGCAGCTTACCTTCAGGAGCAAAGCAAACAAGATAACAAACTCACTTGGGTTTGGATGCCGTTCAGCTTGTTCCCAGCGAGTCTGCAATACCGTGGAACATGACTTCGCATTGCATCCACATTTCCTTCCCCTGTTACCTCTGTTACCTGTTACGGGGCAGAGTGTAAACCTGAAGGGATGACTCAAGGCAGACGGTGTGGGGTAAGGGGGTCGGTGGGAGCAAGGTGCATTTTTATACAGCAGCTGTTTATTTCCCTCTACTTACTGAAGGGGTGGTCTGTGGGGTCATGAGAGGAAAGCTATGCTGGGGCATTTGTGGAAGCAGAGAGGAAGAGTAGAGGTGAGAAGGTCAAGTCCTATGACAGATGACTCTTCGTCGTGAATTAAAGGGGACTGGCTTTTTGAAAGCAGGTTCCCTTTCTCCTGACTTTTATCTCAGAGTTGCCAGGATTTGAGCTCTGGCCAGCTCAAGACACTTTTCAGAAAAATCATCCAGTGGAGACAGTCCGATGTTACCTTCCTGTCCTTGCCATAGGCTTTTCCATACAGGAATGTCTGTCCAGGTCAGTTAAGAATCAGTGACACTTTCTTTTTTTTTTCTCTCTCTCTCCCCCAGATATAAATCATCACAATAAATTTAGTGCCTCCAATTGAGAACCACGAGAATAAAGGGGGAGAGAGCGGAGTGAAGACTGTGAGTTGGTTGACCTAGTTAAAGGTGGTCCATCTTCCTGGGGTGGAAGGAAAAACAAGGGTCACCGCCTTTGTGGTTGAATGAACTGGGCTGCTTAGATTTTATGGCCCCGCTTCTGGTTGACCTGCCCTCAGGGTGGGACTGGTTGTCTCCAATGAGGCCAGGACAGGAGGGGAGTTGGTGGCATTCTCTTAAAGGGCTCCTAACATATGAATAGTGACGGGAGTTTTTGTCCTTTCAGAAAGTATTTGTGAAGAATGTACTTCAGGGGAATGAAGAGGGTTGGACAGGCGGAGGTCGGCTGGGAAGAGGAGGCTTCTGTGGGGAGCCACTGGGAGGCGGAAGCGGGAGATGGGAACAAAAGCCAGGTCTGCACTCCCGTCATGTCTGTGGGACGATGAGATGGGGATCTGAGTTCTCAAGGCACAAAAGTGCACATGGCAGTGACACCAGAATGAAAGGGAGGCTCGTGGGAAAACAAGAGAGAAACAAGACAGCTGAGGGATCAGGCTGCGAAGGTCCGGATGGGCTGAATTTAAGGTGTGTCTGTGTAGTAGGGAGGAGGGTGATAAGCAGGAGGAGATGGCCTTGCTCACTGTGCCTCTGTTCCCGTGACTTACCTGCCTACAGGGTTCTCACCGTGACTTAGTGTTAAGGATCCCTGTCAGCTGTCCAAAGATCACCATAACTAGCAATTACTTGTCATGTTCTCTGTATCAATATCTTTGTATGTATTATCTCTAATCCTTCAGCAATCCTGCATGGCACATCATAGGATCTGCAGCTTATGACTGAGGAAGCAGAGGCCCAGCTGAAAAGTTGCTGGGATGGTCTAGGAGCCAACCCCCCTGGTGTTAGGCTTCAAGGGGGGGGGGGACCTCACTTGAGTCATAGGATGGTGGGGACAGAATTGGCTGATTGGTGTGCACTTCATGCTCAGAGACGGATTGGAAAAGTCCCAAGCTGTCCTGGGATGACGTCCTTGGCCAAGAGGGTCCCAGCATCCCTCCTGAAGCCACAATAAGACAAGGTTTTGAACCTGGTCTTTTGTCCAAATAGGACTTAGTAAAAAAAAAAAAGGGGGGGGGCTCTTTTTAAATGGATTCACTGAGTCCAGTATAGTTTGTGATATCTGTCAGTGATGAGAAAAACAAAAGATAAAATCAGGTTCTATTTTCTCTGTACTTTTCAACTTTTCTTCCATTCCCAGGGTCATTCACCTTCCACTGTGGTGCTCCAGGTGCCCGGGTACCACGTTTAAATTGTGTGATCCACCCTCCACACCAGAGCTGACTGGATGTGAGGGCTGCCAAGCGAAGGACCTGACTGGAAAAATAAGTGTAATCCTTTGGGAGGCTTGGCTTTGGGAAGCTGAGCAAGAGTGAGTGTATAGCAGGAAACTGAGGCTGGAAAGGCAGGATTTGGAGGAACTGAGAGAAAGGGAAGGCTGTTCTAGATAATGAGAACAGCCAGTTCAAATTCACAAGGTGAAGGCCTCTCGGTCATGTTTGGGGGACAGTCAGATGACCACTTTGCCCAGAGTGGAAGGCTGAGGTAGGGGAGAGATAGAAGATGGAGAGGAGGCTGTGGCCCACATTGGAGGATTGGGGCAGACCCACAGATGCTGGGTGAAGGGCTCTGGTCTGTAGATACTGAAAATTAAGTGTGGGGAGGGAGGCAGGAAATATATTTTCAAAACATCAGCCTCCCAGCAGTATGCAGAAGGGATTGAAGGACATGAATCTGGTAACTAATTAATGTCTGACAATAATCAACTGTCATAATCACAGTTTGGTCTGCCTCTTAAGCGAACACAAAGATGATCATTATATGAATAACTCGTGTCTCTGCTGCCTCCCCTATTCTCAAACTGATTGCTGGTTTCTATGCGTTCACCACATAGTATTTAGCACTTCTCCCGCTCTAGCAGCGCGCTTGTCCCTCTGTTTAGCACTGACAGCCCCTGCTTCATATAGTTATTTATATGTCTGTCTCCACCACCCTAGCACCTCCCTGAGGAATCCAAATCTTCAATTTGAGTCTGTTTCCTAGAGCATGCCTGGACTAAGATTACTGGAGCCAAGGAGATCTCTATCAAAGAAATAGCCACCCTGCCTCCTCGTTCCTGAACTTGGCTTCCAGGATGGAATCTATCATTAAATAAACAAGATATTAACCAAATCAAACAACTTTTAATGACCCAGAAAAAATAATTCAATTCACACACACACACACGCACAAAAGTAAAGAGAAGACCAGGCGTCTTCGTAGCATGGCTCCCGGTGAAGTCCGAGCATAGCTGGTCGCACTGTGATTTCACAGTTACTCTTGCAAGACTCCCATGCAGTTTCCTGGAGAAGGCGGACTCCTGCCTTCCAGACTGTTCACACGGAGAAAGAAGCTAGAGCTCATCCTTCCCTCCTTCAGTCAACATGAACTGAACCTCACCGAGGGCCAGGCACTGTGCTAGGATGTGAAGACCAGGAGACCCTCTCTGAGCCCTTGGAGAATGGGAAGGCAAGTGGCCCAACTAATCCAGTGGGACTAACCCGGGGTCCCCCAGCGGACGGTGCACAGTCAGTGCTGCTGTTGGTGGAATACTGGAGTCTGGAAGGTTTCCTAGGGGAGATCAGTTTTAAACTAGGCCTCTGAGGATGAGAAAGTCAGGTGATATGGAGGGAGGGGGAGAGCATTTAAGGCAGGGGACACTGCAGGAACAAAGACACACAGGGGCTCGGTTTTTAAAAAAATATATTTTGTTGACTTTTTACAGAGAGGAAGGGAGAGAGATAGTTAGAAACATCGATGAGAGAGAAACATTGATCAGCTGCCTCCTGCACACTCCCTACTAGGGATGTGCCCGCAACCAAGGCACATGCCCTTGACCAGAATTGAATCTGGGACCCTTGAGTCCACAGGCCAATGCTCTATCCATTAAGCCTAACCGGTTATGGCAGGGGCGTGGGTTTTTAAGCAGGGCTGCTATCGGCATTTGGGCCAGGACTTTTAGAGGACACTGCCCAGTCCCTAATTACATGGCACACATTTTACATCCCTTCCCTACCTAGCATTCAACGTTTTCCAAACATTTCTAAAGGCCCAAGGGCGAGGGGAGTGTGTGTGTGTGTGCGCGTGCCACCTGCATGAGAACCACTTGAGTGAGAGTGAGCATCGCATTAGGCCCTTATCTGAGGGAGGTTGGACCTCTTCCTTCGTGTGGGGAACCAGTGCAAATTCTGGACACGGGACAATCTGGTCAGAGGGATCTGTGCTTGTAAAGGTCACTCTGACCTCAGGGGGAGGGGTAGATTGGAACAGGCAGCAGCTGATAAGTGCAAAGTAGATTCCCTCCTTCCTTCCCTCCCAATATTTTTTCTCCTTTTCTTTCTTTCTAGTCTTACCTACACACTGCTTACAAGTTCATTGTTCTCTGCCTTTCCTTGGCCATTCACCTGGGAGTTTCAAAGGATGGAGCCCCTTTCTCATGAGCTGCCATGCTCCCGGAAATCGCTTTCTCAAGTGGCTGAAACTGATCTCAGCGGCTGCGTCCAGGTCTTCTGCTTTGTCTAACCTTTGCATTGGGAGGCTGCGATGATTGCACCTATTGTATGGATGAAGAAACGGAGGCTCAAGAAAGTCAGATCTAAACACTAGGCTTTTAAACACTCTACTGTAGTTAGTGTCTGGGAAGTTTTGCTGGCATTTCACTATTTTTTAAATATATATTTTTATTGATTTCAGAGAGTAAGGACGAAGGAGAGAGAGATAGAAGAATCAATGATGAGAGAGATTCATTGATCGACTGCCTCCTGCCCACCGCCTACTGGGCATCGGCTGCTACCCAGGCATATGTCCTGACTGGGACTCAAACCCTGACCTTCTGGTTCATAGGTAGACACTCAACCACTGAGCTCTGCCGGCCGGGCTTCACCGTTCATTAAAAACAAAACAAAACAGGCAGCAGTGTGGTACCCAAGGAAATATCTCTGAAAGATGGAGCTGGTTCCTTTTGCCTCGCGGTTCTCTTTTCCATCAGCTTTTCGGGATACTGAAAGCCACCTCTGGAAACCTCAGCAGGCCACCAGGCTTTAGCTGGGGGCTTTGCTTGATATAAGAGCCCTTAGGCCTTCCACTTCCCCTTTGGGGGAAAATTATTTTACTGAAAATCACACACTGCCCCCCACATCTTCAGCCAAGATGTTCTCATTTTCTCGGAGCCAGAATAAGCTGGCAGGGTGCTAGAGTCAACACGGGCTGGGGCCCGAGGGCTTCCGCTGGCTGGGGAGGCAGAGAGCCGGCAGCAGCATCCCTCCGCTCAGACTTTCTCTAGGCCTGATTTATGGCTCCCGTCTCTTGCTCTGGCTTTTCGCTAAGATTGCCTTCCAAGACGCTTCCTCGGCCGATCCAACGCTGTCCATGTGCATTTTCGCTTTGCCGCTGTGGACGGAGAGCTTTAGGCCCACGCCTTGTCCCCACCCCTGGCCTATCTGCAGGAGCCATCTTCAGGCTGTCGGAACACAGATCTGCTCTCAGGCTGCGGAGGTGGCTCCCATCCAAAGCCATTTCCGCCCCGTCCCCTGCTCGGGCTGCAGGGCGGTGAGCAACCCGCTTCAGAGGCTTGTGGACCCGCCCAGCCTCTTTGGATCCTGACCCAGGTCTCCTAGGACGCTCCCCGGTCCATTGCATCAGAGATCTGTCGTTGCAAAATGCAATCATGTTTTGTCAAGAGACCAGAGTAGCCATTTATTTTGGCTCCTCCATAGCAATTCAAGGAAATCTCTTCCCTCGTCTTTAAATGGTGCCTGGAGCCGCCAAGGCTTTTTGTGCTCAGACATTTGCCCAGGGCAAAGCCCCTTCAATCCAACCCCACTTTGGCCTACGCCGGAGTGGGAAGACTCTCAAGCAAAATATCTTCCCCAGGATGAGTGAGACTCCCTTTAAGGATAGTTAATAAGTAGCAGGCCTCTCTTTCGGTCTAATTTTTCATTTCGGAAGCCAAAGGATAGCCTGGCCTTTTCAGACCCGCAAGCAGCACAGGGCCTTCGCGGGCGTTGGCGTCTCCTTCCTAAGCCCCCAGCTCTGGCGTTCCAGCGCGAGAGGAGCGTGTCTGCGCGCCTCGCGGACTCTCACATAGTTCGAATTTTCCTGTCATTGCAATGTCACTCCAGCTGCACTGCTGAAACTAGTACTTTTATTTTTGACCTTTGCAATTTTTTTTCTCTCCTAGCGCCTAGAGACAGTGAAGCTGGACTATACGTCTTCATGGAAAAAAATTTTTTTTTGCCTCCTACGTTTCTCCAAATTGCAGGGCGTCTAATGCTGGTCTCAAGATCTGCTTGTGTCAGCAGCTGCCACTCAAGTCCCTTTTCTTCAGGGTGGTGGGGAGGGCAGGCATGGGCAATTTGAAAGAATTCTCAACTTCATGGGCCTATTGAGACTCTCAGGTCTAAACAGAGGCACAACGATTTGGCTGCTTTGTCTAAACTCACAGGACTCTCCATGGAGGTTTCCATTCTGAAACCTCGATCAAACCATTTAATAGTTGTGATATGATCAAAATAGTTGAACGGATTATAAATGGCTGTCTAAATATGGCTATAGTTCAAGTCCTTCAATCTTTCTGAGAGTATGATAAGCTTTTGCACATTTCCCACAGTTTCCACACCATTGGGCTTAAATCCTTCGTGATCACTGTGGCAAACTGTTAACCATTTGGATTGTCAGGTTCTGCACCTGTGAAATGGGAGGGATACGCACGATGCGTTGTTGTGAGGGTTAGAGGTAGGCTGTGTACTTGTCTAGCACAGTCCTGGGAATATAGTAGAGTACTTGGTAAATGACTGCTATAACCAGATCAGTGATTTTTAACCTTTTTCATTTCATGGCACACATCAAGTACTAAAATTCTGCGGCACACCAAAAATATACCTTTTTGCCAATATGACAAAAAATAGATACAATTTTGATTCATTCCCACTGGATGGCTATTGTTGTGTTGGCTGTTGTCATTTTTTAATATGACAATCTAAGGGAAAAGAAGTCAGTGCCCCTCCCTAACTAGTCAGGTACTGCATATTTTAAAAAATTTCTGTGGCTCACTGGTTGAAAACTGCTGACCAAGATGATGATAGTGATATTTACTATTGAGAGTAAAACAGCTTGATTTGTCTCCTCTCCAACACATCCTGATCTGTATGGGCAAGGTAAGCTGAGATTCCCAAAACAAGGGTGACAATCCACTATATAATGAGATTCTACCACATGCCATGGTGTGGGGTTTGGTGCCTTCATGTGCTTTCATTACTCCTCCTGTTGGAGCTCTGAGATGCCACTGATTGTCCCATTTCACAGATGACCACATCGAGTCAGAAGAGGCTATTGATGATTCAGTTAGGATTCTTGGTTGCAAGCAGCTAATTGATTTAAGCAGAGATGAAATTTATGGAAGAGAATTCACTGTTGCCAGACCTTTCCCTCAACAGGTATTTATTTGGTTCTGCATAACTATTTGGTGGTTATAATAAATAAAATACATGTTAAGAGTAAAAAACCAAAACCCAAACCACAACAACCACACAACCACAAACGAGTCCTTGGTACCCATGGGAGGGACTGCAGGCTGAGGATCCCTGAGAGCACAGTCTTTGAATCAAGGATTCATGGAGTACTTGGGTGGAAAGCCTTCCTGTGCTGTTCTAACCCACCTCGTGCCCTGGAGGAGAGAAGTACATGGGGACACCATCAACTTTCACAGGCGGATTTTATCACTCAATAACCTCACCCTGCCCCAGAGTCTCAACTCAAATACTCAAGGGGAAGAAGCACACTTCCTTCCGGAATGAAATCAAGCTAACAGGTAGAACACATTGGGTACAACCTTTCTGGAGGGCAACTGGACAATTTTCAACAAGAGTTTCAACAATGTTTGCATCTTTGATTCACTAATTCGCCTTTTAGAAACCAAGCTTGAGGAAATGTGGAAAGTTTATGTTTTAGGATGTTCATTTATAACAAGGCAATTTATGCTAGGAAAATATTGGTTGGGATTTTAAGAAATATACACCTACATTCACGTATAGTCCTACAAAGATCCAATTAAAAATATACCAAATGTCAACTGTGAGGTTATCTCTGGGTGGAGGAATTACAGTTGCTTTTTAAATGATCCCCTACCCACCTTGTGACTTCCAGAACTTTCTACATAAATAAGTACTTCTTTCATAATTAGAAAAATAGTATGTATTACTTTTTTAAAAATTCCATCAGGTAATACCATCTTCAAAGAAACCAAGGATAAAAAAAGTTCAACCAGTTTTCAGGGGGGAAGGGCTGTTCCATGTGTCCTGAGGGGCCATTTGGGTAGAGGGCAAATTAAAACCTGAAAGTTTAAAGTCAATCAGTTTGTCTTCATGGGCCCTCAATGGGGAAAAACTTCAGTCATTTCCCTTGCCTGGCACTCTTGTGGTCAGAGGATGAAATCCAATCATGGGGTCAGTTGGGTTTATACATTCCATGGCAAACCAATTTGGCCATTTCTCTGCATTTCCCAAAAGTTCTCTGACTTCCTAGACAGGAATTGTGAGCACAGGGAGACCTTTATGCTGGTTCCTGCAGCACATCTGGTTTGTAGCATATGCCAGATGGGCTCCCTTTCATCTGGAGGGAGGGGCAGGAGGGGGCATACAAGCCTCTGTAGGTCCAAGGAACTTCCTCAGTGGAGGCTCTGGTTTTTGGTGAAGTGTTTCAAGTTAAGAGGTAAGTAGATCATGTTGAAGTCACAGTGTCCTTTAAATTTAGGAGAATATGCCTTTTATTAGAGTTTGCCCACTCGACCTTTAGGTTCATCACTTAGCCTAAAAACATATTAGTAGATTTTTTGACACCATCTGTATTACATGCATACTTATTGAGATCTATTATGCTCCACACTGTGCTCTGCACTGACATATAGCAATGAATAAGACAGATGTGGTTCTTATACTCAGGGAACTCATTTTCACTAGCAAGAGGGCACACTGGGGACAGACTGCTGACTTTCTACCCTCACTAGCTCCAGTCTGTGGTTTGGTCTATACTTAGCCTCTGACTGTACCAACCACTCCATCACCTTAGACATGCTGGATTGGAAATAAAACCCTAGAAAATACGTCTGCAAGTCCAGTGATAGTGAAAGAGAAAATATTGCTGGAGGAAGGTGAGCAACTGGGTGCATCCAGTGGCTGAGAAGAAAAGGTTGAGATGGTTGAGTAGGCAAGGGGAGAGGAACAGAAGAAGACAGGGGCTGAAATGTAAGCACCAGGGCAGCCACATTGGCTTTGGTGAATCTGCAGCACGGACCACGTTCAAGTCACTTTCCAGGAATTTCTAACCGTGCTTTTGCCCACTCTACTGTTCTTGAAGATGCTTTTCATTCTCCATTCCTTGCTGAAATTCTAGAGTAAAGGAAGCCTGACCCCTTCTCCCCTTCCCCTAGTCACCACCAAACTCCTCCTTTCTCTTACCCCCAAAGACCTGCATATTCCTATTGAGGCATCTTTCTAGACAACCAGCCCATCGCAGCCTAACCCGTGTCCCATCACAGGACATCTTTCTCCAGAAACCAACAGCCAGAAGCCTGACCACTGACATGCTCACAGTTCTCTGTAAGTCAGCTTCATCTACAATGACTCTGAGACTTCTTGAGAGCTTACAATGCTTTTTCAATTCTTAAAGATAGACAAAACAGTGCTTTGCAAAACGGTTGACTTTTGGTAGGATTTTTCAATTTTTAAAAAAGCTAATTTGTATAGGTTTTAGGTACAGAAACACTCAGGATTCAGGCAGGAAACAGAAATAACCCCCAAAGATTCAAATTAGGAGAATTTTGGAACAGTGTATATGGTTGTAATCAGGGTTAGGGGAACCCACATGGTAAATTGAGGCACTAAAGACCAGCAACAGTGGGGAGTCATTATCACATTTGGGCTGGAAGGTGCACAAAGAGGAACTGGCATTACTGGAGGGCAGGGAGAGCCAGGGCTTTAAAAGAGAGAGCTTGTGGGAGCCTGAATTTCCCAAGGAAACATCCTCCACTGGAATCAAATGCTTAAGCATAATGGGAGCAGGGAAGAACACTCTGACCTCTTTCTCCTCCCACCTCCCGATTTCCATTGGCCACACCTAACCAGAAATGAGGAGTCCAAAGGAGAGGTTAAGGCAGGCAGATAATGCGATCCCCAGGGGTCTCTGCTTCCGAGGACACAGAACGAGGCAGAAAATGGTAGGGAATGGATTGGGTGGGACAGGGGTATATAGAATTCAGAGAATAACCAGCACAGGTACTAACTCTCTCTCTCTCATACCCAGAGTATGGAATTACTCAGAGCATTGTTTTCCATCACTCTTGCTAAATGTCATTTTATTGGTCCAACCTCCCAAGAGTTGTGGGTTGGTGTTTTGTTTTGTTTTTCCTCCCATAAATGCCTTCTGAAAGTCATGGCTAGTTTTCCCTGTAACATTACCATTTTTACTTATTCAAAAATATTTATTGGGTGATCACTATGTACCAGACACCATTGAAAAAGGTCTCATTTGCCCCCCACCCATCATTCCCATTCATGGGGATCATTCCACCTCCCATTTTCCAATAAAATTCTAAATATTTCTTACCATTTGGACCAGTATTTATAATAACCACATCTGCTTTCTTTTTGGTAAATCTCAATTTTGTTTAACTTGATAGTCTGACCTGGACACAATTTAACCCAAAAGACTCTCAGGAGCTAACAGAAAGTTTACAGGTATTTTTATGGACTAAGATTCAAATTATTGGTGGCTAACATGCAAATCTACCAAATGGCAGAACAACTGGTCACTATGAAGCACACTGACCACCAGGGGGTAGATGTTCAATGCAGGAGCATCAGTGCACTTCCACAGGGGGAGCGCTGCTCAGCCAGAAGCTGGGCTCAAGGCAGGTGAGCACAGTGGTGGTGGCGGGAGCTTCTCTGCCTTTGCAGCAGTGCTAAGGATGTCTGACTGACAGCGGGGAGCGGGCCTAAGCCATCAGTTGGACATCCCCTGAGGGCTCCCAGATTTCGAGAGGGCACAAGCCAGGCTGAGGGACCCCCTTCCCCGAGTGCACAAATTTTGTGCACTGGGCCTCTAATACATAGAGTTTTTGGCAGTATTTTTGGTTCTGTAAAGAACTTCCAAAATAAAATTTGTTCTTATTGAATGGAAATAACACTTCAACAAGAAAACAGTCTTTTTGAGAGTCGGTCTATATCAGTGACTTTCAAATTTTTCTATTGCAGCTCACAACAAAAAATACATTTGATATCTCAATATATTCCATGAAATAATACTCATCATTACATTGTTTGATGTATTCTGTTATTTTTCATCCCATCCCATCCTATCCCATCTCATCCATCATTCCATCCCATCCTATCCCATCTCATCCCATCCATTTCATCCCATCCCATCCCATCCCATCCCATCCCATCCCATCCCA